>JBAMYA010045278.1:0-11837 GCA_037176975.1 Arrhamphus sclerolepis
GATTAGCCCAATTAAGAAAAGAATGAATTATTCTGACTGTTTGTCTTACAATTAGCTAAATAGGAGTCGTGTGAGATCCAGTCTCTATCTACAAAGAACTTAAGCTCCTAACAGCTGTGTGGTATAATGGTTAAACTGGTGACCAGCCATGCAGTAGATTGTGAGTTCAAACCCACCACTTGCTATCTCTTTTTTCTTTCCCCCCACTTCAGCCAGACATTTAGGCTACAGTTTTATATAAGCGTATGGCTTATAAAGCTACTTATGTATTGAGGGAAAAAAAGCCCTTACTTACACATTTACCTGATTAGCAATTTGTTACCAAAAAAACCTGCTTTGCTTCATTAGCAGCTGATGTGTTTGATATCCCTCCATAACATTAATTTCCTCAAAGCTCCACATCATGATAATGCAGCTTCTTCTGTAAAATTAGGTGATTGCGGCATCATCGAAAACAGTAACGTGCGCAGCAACATGCACTTTTACGTGAACACGTACAAACTCCAAGTAGGTTAACAGAGGTTCAACAAATCAACTTCATAACCACCTTCATTACTACAAAGCCTGGTTCTGTCAACTCTGGGTTTGCAGGTTAACTCCGGTTTACATCTGAGTAAGTTAACCTGCTTCGTAGTACAGGCCCCTGGGGTCTGTTTCACAAAGGAGGTTCAACAAACTCTGAGATCAGAAACTCTGAGTTTTTGGTTTCAGATCAGATGTTCTGAGTTGGTTCCATCAACTCTGAGTATGTTGACTTCAAGTTACCGTGACTATAAAAAGCCATCATCAGTGGAGCTCAGATACTATGATTCACCATGGCAACGCCAGGTAAACGGAAGAGATCCACCTACTTCACGTCACCCTAGCTGGACATATTAGTCCAGCTGGACATATTAGTCCAGCCACACCAGGAATATGTTCGGCATCCCCAATGTTATAAAGAAAACTACTGTTGGCGGAAAAATGTAAAGCAATACAGGGTATCTGGTATGAATTGAGGGCAGAGCTGCAGCAGGTGGTCTTTGTGGACGAAGAGATCATGAAAATATTATTATAGAATTGCCTGCAACACCATGTGTGATTTGACAGCCTGATGACATCACACCGTTTCAGGCTTTTATAGGGGAGGAGACAGATTAACTTTGGATTAAATTAGGGTTTACGTTGCAATGACGTGCAGAGATTCAGAGCAGCTTCAGCAGTGAATGAAAGAGTTGATGTTCCAGTTACTCTGCAAACAGCAGAGGTGAGATCTTTCTGATATGAAAAAAAAAACAGCTGACAGAGTAACATGTAGGTTATTTTAGACAGATGAGTCAAACGTAACATGTTTTGTTGGTTTTTCTTAGTTCTGCTTCATTCACTTTCTAATAATATATTACAGTTTATTCCATAGTTATTGAGAAAACCGGCATTAGAGAGTCACTGATTAGGTATGGAAATACTGTTGGTGATATCTGTAGCCTAATGCACGGAATTGTTGTTTTTTAACAAAAAAAAAATTCTTCTTTTTTTTTCGGGGGGGGCAACGAGTGGACGTCAGAGCTAGTTTGAACGTATTAAACTATCTATTCAGATCATCAACATACTTTACTGATGCAAAATACGACATTTCATCGTTCAGACGTCGGAAAAATGATCGTTATATCAGAGGTTTCAGATTCAACTGAACCCGTTTTGGCTTTAAAAAGGGAGGAGACAGAAAGAGACTCGGGGTCTGTAAAACTGCTCCAGACCAGGTTTAGTTCAGGGAGTCAGTTGCCGCAGTATCAGACTCCGAGTATCAGTTACCTCACTTTGTGAAACTGGATCCACTGAACCCTCTGGGTCGGAGTTCAGTAACCTGCTTTGTGAAACGGAAAACTCAGTTTCCCTGAGTTCCGGTTCAAGATACTCGGAGTTTCCACATAACCCGCTTTGTGAAACGGACCCCAGTTGTGAAGTGGCTTGTTGTCAGATTTAAAAAAAAAACAAACAAACATAAAAAATGAAATCTTTGTTAATAAAGATTCCTTAAAAAACAAAAAAACACTACAAGTACATTTGACAAAGAGAAAAATGAAACTGCTGAATGGGCTGTACACAAAGAATGACAGAAAGTTAATCATGTTTCTTCCATGTACAGGTAAGTCCAGAAATATTTGGACGGGGAAAGGGTTTCTCTGATCTGGCCCTTGTACATTTATTTGAAATTAAACAATCAAGATGTGATCAAAGCACAGGCCTTCAGCTTTATTTAAAAAGAGGTTTTACAGAAATATGACATTCAGAGTGGTTGTAGAGCAGGTTTATGGTTATTTAATTCAGTGTAATATTTTGCATTTGTGCTGCTTTGCATTCCTAAATCCCAACATCGACTCAAATTTCAGGGTGCTGCAATAATTCCAATTTTGGTTGGTTTCATTATTTTGCAGGTTCCAGGTTAACATCCTGCTAAAGGTTTTTGAGTCACTTAAATTAGTGAGCTAATAGGACATTGAACCTTCAGGATTTCACATCAGCTCTCATGACGCTGCATTACGTGAACTTGGATGCTGCTCCCGAAAAAGAAAGGATGCAGCAGGCGGACAAATGTACAATGACTGCAGAGAAAAAACGGCTCTTTCAATTTTATTTCAAATTTGTTTTACACCAGCATTTCATTGTATTTTATACTTTTAATTATTTATTTATAAAGACACTGCGTTTGCTCTAGAGAGGCCCTTTTATGCTGTTCAGTGGCTTTAATCATTAACTTAGAACAGGGAAAGACTGCAGAGAAATCACACAGGAAACGGCCAGCCTACGTGTGCGCGTGTGTTTACAAAGCAGGCGTTTGCTGAATAAAATGCGAACTGAATGATATTTTGGGGGAGATCTTTAACAACATGTAACAGCAAAGCTTTGTGACCCTCCCAGAGCAGGGCAGCGCTCCAGAAAGGCGTGGCCAGTGACGTCTCCAAAACGGTCAAACCCTAAACCTCGCACTTTGAGTGCTGCAGAGAGGATGGGCGGAAATAATACTGGCACACCAGGAGTAATGAAGTTCTTGCAGGACTAAACCCGGGGGGAAAAGCACCGGTGTGTGGCAGGCGCTTTTTCTAGTTTCACTTTTACGCAGTGCACTCATTTTTCTCTGACTTTTTTTTTTTTTTTAGCCTCGGCTGTGGAGTCACTGAAAACCATTAAAACTCCAGAAGCAAGAAGAACTGATCTCTTCCTCTGATCACCGCATCTACTGAGCGACAGGTTAGTGGAAAAAGTCTTTGCCGTCCCAGGAAGCTGAGAAATCCCTGCAGTTTGGAGGAAAGCTGCCGTTTTCACTCCGACAGGTGCTGCTCCGTCTGCTTCTGTAGAGTAAATGAAGACTTGAGGCGCTGCTTTGCGCAATGAATGACATTTGGTTTCACTTGAGTTACACTTTAGTTACATATGAGAGCAAACAGAAACTATCCAGTTGTCATAGATTTGTAGAAAACAACTCTTCTGACGAGGCGGGGACTTTTAATCCACAGTGGAACAAAACAAAGAAGCAAATTAGATAAAATGATTGAAAAAGGTTTCAACCAAGCTTTTTGCCATTTTTGGGTTGATAATGGCACACTGTTGCTCCCGGCCTGCATAAGCCCTCTTTATTTTATATGGCTTTGCACTCTTCACTTTATATATTTTTAATTAATATAGTTTGTTGAAGATTTTAAAGATTTGATTGAAATTTTGAGAAACCTTTCTTCTAAAACCCTTCTTTTGCTTTGCAAAGACTATAAATGTAGGATTAATATAAATTCAATATATATTTTTTTAGTAATACAACATTTTTTTAAACGGACATAAATGTACTGTAAATCTTGGAAAACTGACATAAAATGTGAGTAAATTAGTTTAGATTTTTTTTTTCTGTAGTTTTTAATAGATCAAGTAGATAAAAATGTATTTAGATGTTTGCAATCTTCTCATCTGGTTTATAATAAAAGTTCAGTTGTTCAATCTTAAGAAAAGATATGGTTTCAAAAAACAAACGCTGCCTCTTTATTAGTTTTCAATCTAAATTCTACAGCTGCTGATGTGCAGTTATGCCAAACATATTAGCAAACATCATGATAACAGGTGATCCAGTCTGATCTGTCAGTTAAGTTATAAAATAATTTATTTGACATGCTCATTTGTTTTGTGCAGGAGCTTAAAACTTCAGACTTTCTTCTGCTTCTCTTTACAGCAGTTGGTATATCCCTCCACTGTTTATTACTGTAGTTAGTTAGCTTTTTCACTCTAATCTTTTGGCGTCTCTTGTGATTGGTTTATCATGTCAGAAAAGAAAAAAAAAACTTATCTGCTCCTGTTCTTTGGGCTCTACAGTTGAAATCCCTGAGGACGTAAGCTTGGCAGCCTCCTGTCTGCAGCCTTGAGACTGCTCATGGTGTAATTATAATCTGGTTGTAGCTGTAAATACCAGATTCCTTTTCCACCCGTGAATAACTGAGGTGTGGGGGAGTTGAAGCTATGCATGTGTGTGTGTAGGGAGGATGGACGGAAGTCCTGCCGTGACCAGAAATAAGATTTCAGGACTTCCATCACACCTCCTTCCAGTTTTTTATTTTCATCCTCTCCTGGAAGAATTCCTCTGGTCGGCGCCGAAAATTTGTCAAGGCCATTCTGCTTGGTGGTTCCACTGGCCCACCCTCCCCACCCCCATTCAGTCCTGTCCAGCTCAAAGACTGTCCATCAGCTGAGATATCTGAGTACAGTGTGTGACTAAAACAGAGCTGCTGTAAGCTGAAAAACAGCTAAAAACACCTCTGCCAGTTTGTTTGCTTCCTGCCCTCTCTCGCTGTTTCCAGGCAGGTGAGGAGGTTGTCATGCCTCAGTTTAATCATCGTTGCTGTGGTTACATGGAAAAAATATCTCTCCAATATTATTCAGCTCATTCTCATTAGAGATTATGACTAACTGATGCTAAATAGTGAGCAGAAGTAGGTTTGACAGGTCTTTAAGTTTGCTATCAGAATTGAGCTTTTTTCTTTTTTTAATATTCATATTTGATAACTGAAAATTTCTTACTTTCATTGATAAAATTCAGTGGGCCAGCACATTGCACTGGGATCCTTTTTTATTTTTCCCAAATTAATCATCAATCTCAGGTGTGCAGAATATCAGAGGACCTTTGCAGCTCTCAGAGATACTGTTCGCTGAGAGCTGCAAAGATCAGCAGGAAGGAGATCAAAGAGTCGAAGGAATGTTGAGTGCAAGAAAAAAATTCTGATGGTCTTTCATGAAATTATGGATGCAATGAAAAATAGACTACATAGCTCCAGAGGAAGTTGCAACTGCATTTCTGTAACCTATGGAGGACCAGGGGTGTTATTGAAGTGGAAATAGAATCATTAAAATGAAGTTTTTTAAGTTAATTTGTTGTTTGTTTGTTTGTTTAATTCTATTTCCTCCATATGACTCAGTAATTTGTAAAAACAGCCAGACCAGCAGGATTATTTAGATGTAAAATGTTTTCAAGACCCCTCAGACTGAGAGGGGTTGTGTAAATAATCATTGAATACGAGAATATTTCATCAGAATTAGGAACTTCAGCTCATTCTCAGGGCTCGTTACATGAGGCTGTTTGTTGTGACTTCTTTTTCATTCAAATTAGTGAACTGTTTGGGTCCATGTCAGCCAGCCAGAGGTAACTATATGTCTGTTCCTTTTATATTTTATCAATGGTTCGTGTAATTCAGCCTGTTCGATCAAACATTCTGAACAATCCTTGGAGAGTTGACAGAATCTCCAAAATAAATTGATGTTGTTCAGACATAAGCTAAATGTTCTGGACCAGTGTGAAAGACTGGATTCCATGGGGATCATTGGGGACAAACACAGTCCACCCCACCCCCCAATTATAACCTTGAATTGTTGATATTCAAAGCACCCTCTCATTTTTTTACTCTTGGATGGCAGAGCTTTGTTTATAAATGAATATTTTATCCTTAATGTTCCCTTTAATCATCTGTTTTTTCCTCAGAATGTTGGGCAGAAGTGAATAAACGCAGAGAGCAGCATTATCTTATATTTGAAAAAGTATAATAAACTGGGTATAATAAACTCAAAACAATTAGATTGGCTACAGTTTTGTTATCATCATGTGATCTAGCTCCTTCTGTTAGAATCCATGTCACCACTGTCTGCACAGCCATGTGTAATAAAAAGCCCCAAAAAGACTTTATACATAATACATGCAACAAAACTGTTTAGAAATGTTTCCAAGTGCTGCGTAACATGGAACCTTTCACTCAGACTGGTTGTATCTTCAACGCTTATGGCTGAAACTAAATATAACTGTGTTGGCTTAGAATGAAATCCCATGTTAATGTGACTGTCTAATAGTATTATTGGTAATTATGCTGTCAGGCTATGGCTGCAGTTTTTAATTGCCCTGCTTTAATTTCGTTGCTGTTGTTAGCGTAGTCAGGTGTTCTGCTGCTGATGCTGAATGGACCTCTGTGGTCATTTCATAAATACTCTGCTGGAATCATTTATTGTCATTTGAAGACAGCTTTGGCTGATATACTTTCTTTTTCTGATTTTATATTTTGTGACATGACAGCTCTGACAAGTGAGGACAGCAGAGATTTAAAGTGCAGTACTGGTACCAGTATATTGACTCGTGTGCGCGATTTGTTTGATTTATGGATTGAAAGTCTTTAAGTTTGCTGCGTAGAGTCTAAGGCCTTGGAAATGCTTGTAGTTCGACTGTGCGTTCATGTCAGTTTGTGTACACAACCAGCTACGTTCTGAGCGTTTCTTATGCAAGCAGTAAAAGTAATAACGGCGGTCTTGCGTATAAAAGAAGTGAAACATAAGAAGTTATTGTTTTGTTTTTGTTGCAGTCACAGCCAGAAAACAAAACAATGGTCATTGTAGATGATCATAAAATGAATGTCGTTGGGAAAGGAGTTTTTTTGTCTTATTTTACTGATGTAGGAAATTGATGAGAAACAGACTCCAGCTGCTGCTCTGGTAAAACACAACTAACACACAGCAAATGCTTATATACGTGGCTGCAGAAGAGCTTTGTGACAGTTCACTGATGGTCAGCTGTTGCACTCACCCACACTAGCGCCTCTCGTGGTCAAGTGGATATTGCATCTCATGTACATCATGCACATCAAATATTTTCTGGAGTGACACATCGACAAACATTCTCATCATATGTTGAGAAGTGTCTCTGATCACTTCTTAGAGTCCAACACATAAAGGTGCTATCTTAGATATTCTATCTAAATCAAGAAAAGAGCCATTGTAAACAGTGTTTCCCCAAATATTTTTTTCAGCAGCAGTCGCAGGCGTAAACAAATGACACTTGACTCCAGATTTTACTTTTGCAGCCTATTTATTGAATGACCAGTTGAAAATAGATTTCTGAAGCCTGAATGTAAAAATAAATAACAAATAAATAAAACAATAAAGTTAAATAAATATTATTTATTAGTTGGTGCCAGGCCCAATTACCTAATATATACCAATACAGTATGTTACATAACGTTAGTTGGCCATCAATATTTTGCAAATGTCTATCTAACCCTTTTACACCCATAAAAGTAACAGTCCACCTGGTCCTTATTTTTATTTTATTTATTCTTTTGATTAATAAATGTCTCAAAAAATGTGAATCGTTTTTCCATTTTTTCAGTATAAATTCAATTTTCAAAATCTCCAGAAATTATCTTTTTTTTTTTTTATAGAACTTTAAACTTATGGAGAACCAAAACTGACATAATTAAAAATAAAAGACAAACAAGGCGTTCTCCTGAAACGACCACAAGCAGTCATGCACAATGATCTACGCCTGGATCCTGCTTCTTCCTGTTTATTGACCAATAGTAGAGGAGCTGGACCAAGAAGGGCAGCCCTCCTCATTTGCATAATGAGGCAGAAATACATACGGTAAAGGAAAAAGAGGAGAGGGAATGTAAAAACAACAGATGCTTGTATAAGGAACAGGAAAAACAAAAAATATATATTTCTACTTTTATTTTTAATTTTGTCAGTTTTGGTCCTCCATATAACTGTTTGAAATGAGGGGAAAAAAAAACTGAACTGAATTGAATTTTGAGCAGGTTTTGTCTTTATAAAGCCTGTAAATGACCAGATCAAAGCTTTTGAGATGACAAAAAATAAATTACAACTATAATACAAGAAAACAAGCAGTTTTGCTTGCCTGGACCTTTTGATTTCACTTATACTCCTTGATAAAAGTCCAGAAATGAGCAGGCATTTTTCTCAGGAATGATATTTCACTTCAGAGGAACCTTTTCCCTGTCTCCCTTTTTGTTTTGGGATTCTTGTTTGTGCTTTCACATAATACTTACTCTGTGTCAAAAAAGATTCCAGGTGCTGGTGAGAGGGAGTTGACCTCATCAATTTAATTTCATTTACAACCCTAATTCCAAAGCACTTGGAATATTGTGTAAAACATAAAGAAAAAACAGAAAACAACTGGGATGCTGGGGTGATAATCAGCTTCTCCAAATCCGAAACCATGGTCCTATGTCGGAAAAGGATAGAAAGCCCTCTCTGGATTGGGAATGAGGTTCTGCCTCAAGTGGGGGTGTTTAGGTATTTTGAGGTCTTGTTCACGAGTGATGGAAGAATGGAGAGGGAGATTGACAGGTGGACTGTTGCAGCATCATCAGTAATGCAAACTGTGTACTGGTCTGTTGTGGTGAACAGGGAGATGAGCCAATAGGCAAGATTCTCTGTTTACTGGTCAATCTTTGTTCCTACCCTCACATATGGTCATGAACTATGGGTAGTGACCAAAAGAATGAGATGGATACTAGTGGCTGAAATGAGTTTCCTCCATAGGATGGCTGGACTCTCCCTTTGAGATGAGGTGTGCAGTGATCCGGGAGGGACTCAGTGTCAAGCCGTTGCTCCTCCACATCGAGAGGAGTAAGTTGAGGTGGTATGGGCATCTGGCATCGGCCTCCTGGACGCCTCCCTTGAGAGGTTTTCCAGGCAAGTCCAACCAGAAGGAGGCCCTGGGGCAGACCCAGGACACGCTGCTGAGATTATGTGTCTTGGCTGACTTGGGAACGCCTCGGTATTCCTCTGGAGGAGGTGGCTGGGGATTGAGGCGTCTGGACTTCCCTGCTCCAGCTGATGCCCCCACGACCCGACACTGGATAAGTAGGAGATAATGGATGGATGGATCGTTGGAAAACAACATCTCATAAAAATCATATCTTGCCCCTAATGGACAAAGAACATGTGAAATGTTGAAACAGACATTTTATCATTTCATGGAAAATATGAGTTCATTGTGGCTTTGATGGAGGCAACACATCTGAACAAAGTTGGAACACACTTCCACACTTCTTTTTAACAACTGTCTGTAAACACGTTAAACAGGTCTGTTTCCTGCTGGTGAAAGGTCTGGGGCCTTATTCATAAATGTTTTGCACGCACAAAATAAGTTGCTCGTGTCACTTCTCGCTCAAAGATTGGGATCTATAAAAGAAAGAAAAGTTTACGGGAGGCTGCACACACCTGCAAGCAAATTTTTGAGCTTGCACACAAACATTTTGGAGATGAGGCAAAATAGTGAGGCAGATGCTGAGGTGGTGAATTGAAGCCACGTTCGTCTCATACATTCAACTGCAGTCCGTGTTCCACATAAACAGCCAGACCTGCAGCATCATAGAGGTGTTCCCGCAGTGATCCAGTTCTATTCCACAAGCTCTCAGTGTAATACGTTCATATATAATACTTCCATAATCAAATTGTATTATAATTGTGAAAATGTTGTATCAATGAGTCTAACTGCTGAGTAAATAAAGTGTAATGCTGCGTAATGGATGCGCTGAGAAACCTGGAGGATTAAAGGATGAGGATGGAGAGAGCTTTTAGGAACCAACAAGATTTCTTGGCCCCTGATGATGACTTGCAAGTAGATCAGTGTTCTTGGATTTGTGTGCTGAACTGGATCCAGTGTTAAACAGACCGACCTGTCGGAACCTCGCCATCCCAGAGAATGTTGATTGCTCTTGGGTTTCTGACAAAAAAACATCTCTTTCCAGAAGGAATAAACCAACAGGTATGTGTTTGGTTTGATTTACAATATATCATTGTAAATTAGATGGCAGCATGCCCAGTCAGCACATCCTGTTTTCTTATAGTGTGAAAGAACAACAACATTAAAAGTCAATTTATAGCAATGTTCAGCTTCACAAATGTAAACTGTAAAGCTGTGCATATAGTGTACAAGTTTTTTGTGACTCAAACAAGGTGCTGAAAACTTAGTGACATGGTGGCCTGGCTCCACACGGAGAACACAGAGTACATGCATGTGTTGGGTGGCAGCGTCTGATTTATTAGCAGAAAAATTCATGAGCTCCTTTGCATTTTATGGTAGAATGTGGGTGTGTTGAGGGCAGAATAAAGCAAATCCACCTGCGCAAATGTCTTGGTGGTCTGTGAGTTATAAAGGGAAATTTCTTGCAAGTGTGCGTTTGCATGGTTTTTTTATTTAGGGCCATATTTATTAAGATCCCTAACTGCACACAGTAATTTGCACCCTCAGTCTAGAATTTTGCATAAGGGTGGAACCACGGTTTGTGCGTGATTTACTAAGACTGATTGGGTAACTGGCGGCAGGTGCAAACGTGTTGGAGACGCCCTGTTTAAATGAGGGTTTTACATGTTTTGTCTGGCAGGAGAGTCTCAAAATTCACACACAAATGCAGAAAAGTCCACAGACCAGAAGCTGTTTGCAAATCAAGTTATATTTGTTTGTGCTTCAGAAATACATGGGTGAATCTTGTCCTGCGCATTTGTAAATTGTCCTGCACATTCCTGACTTTTGAGACTTTTCTAACTCCATAATTAATCCCTTGTCCATGTGATAACTACATGGATGAGGCTTTACTTTAAGAATCATTTGTCTAGCAGCACAACATGACATTTGAGTACAATACATTTGAGCTATATTCATAAATACCTCTTAAAAGTTTTATGTGCAAAGGAAGCCTTATGTTAACATTGTCCAGAGGTGCTGAAGGTCTCCAGAGGCGTTGACACATGGCTTAGAGACATCGGGAATGGGCCATCACAAAATGGACACTGATATCCTGGTAAAATTAATCGTCATCAGAGTTTGTTTGTTTTTTTTTTGGTTTTTTTTTCGAAAGACAGCTGTGTGGTTCTGATCAAACACAACAAGAACTGGAAAAAGGAACAATCCTTATGCTTCCTTCATAATGACATTCCCAAGGATGTCCATGGATTTTCCAGCAAGATAATGAAAAAAACCCAAACATTTTCACATGTTACAAAGGCATGAATAAGAAAAAAAAGAGAGGGTAGTGGTAATAGACAGGCCTGTATGTGGTATGTGAGAGTCTGTGGACAATTTTGAAACATTTATTTGTTCAACAATGCTGCACTGATGTACACATCAAGGTTTTGTTCACATTGCCTGCCCAATCCTGATTTTTTAGCACATCTATTCAGAACCTGAACTTCTTGACAGTCTGTTTTAAATTGTATATTGCAAGAGATGAAATCTGAACTTTGCGTCCTTATCAATGATCCCTTAGCCACTTAGTTGCTTTGGTTTTGCAGTCCACAAACAAGCAAACCAAAAGGAAGGGAGGTGAACTGGCTTTGCTGCTGTCACAAATAGTCATGTGGAGTTATGGTCCAAATTTGCTACAAGTTACAAGAAGGCAGACAAAGGACACTTCTATATCTATATCTCTTTATTTCAGGCAGCTCTCTCTGCCAGTATGTCAGAATTCAATTCAATTCAATTCAATTTATTTATATAGCGCCTATTTACGACAAGTCATCTCTAGGCGCTTGAGAAA
>JBAMYA010045279.1:0-11836 GCA_037176975.1 Arrhamphus sclerolepis
ACCAAAAAAACATTTAAACTAAAATAACCCAGGTATCAGATTTGTACTCAGTATCAATCAATATCCAAAGTCCAGGTACTGGAATCAGTATCAGAAAGGAAAACATGGCATCACAACATCTCTGATTTACAAGTTGTTACGGCTCATCTGTAAAAAATAAACTGTCGACTGTAACATGGTGTAGAAACCCAAAAACATTTAATCCCAATAATCATGGGCCTATTAACTCAGATTTGGTCCATCTACTCCTGAGCAAAAGTTCTTCTCTAATCAGAAGTTCACATAAGATTATATTTGGAAAGAGCAGCAAAAGGTTTTCATGAAAAAGTGATAAGACGGCTAAAACACTCAGCTAAACGTTTCCAACAAAAAGCTCGATGAGCAACAGCGTAACAGCGTGTGGGATGCATTTCAAGTGACAATTTTGTGTCGCGAGGAGTCTCATACAGTGTTTATATTCTTTTACAAAAATAGTGAAAAATAGTGCTCTGTAAGTTTAACCGATTTTAACATCAGTCACATAAAGAGCAACTTTAACCCTCCACTCTCACAGTCATTTGGCACATCATATTGATATCAAAGAGTAGCTATCAAGACAGGAACCAGCAGGTATTGAAGCACAGAAAATAAAACTCTTATCAGACGTCTGAATCATTTCAGTCAGCTGTGCATCATCTACGGCCACTAAAACACATCTAAATATTTGTGTGCATCACATCAAGACTACAAGATACAATATACATAAACCTCTCTGAAGTCTGGAGGCCAGGTAATATCAGAAACTGTCCACAGTCTCTGAGTCGTGGACTTTTACAGCCTAGTACCTGTAAATAATAACAACAAGTTAGAAGAGCTAGACCGAATTATTATATAGTATTACATCATCATCATACACACTTGTGAAATGAACAGCTAGAATTATTCATTGACTAGAAAAGTCCATATTTTCATGAACACATGCAGAAATAAATGTGCAGGGTTGTACCTGTAGTAGTTGGGTTTAAATGGGCCGTTCTTATTCAAACCCAGATACTTTGCCTGCTCGTCACTGAGCTCTGTCAGATGAGCATCAAAAGTAGCCAGATGCAAACTGGCAACATACTCATCTGAAATACAAGAACACGCATTAAAAAAGAAAAACATTCAAACATGAAATAAACACGTCTAGAAGTGCAACAAACTGTCGCAGTATGAAAAGATTACTTGAAGCTCAGTCATTAGCAGTGCACATGAGGAAGTTAAGAAATTAATTCTAGCTTGACAAAACATCAACATAAAGGTCTGTAATATTAATTTATTATTTTTTTTAATGAATGCAAGAGGATGGATTCAAACTGACATTTGCACATGTAACAGTGAACTTGGGTGAAAACGTACTTTTGGGGAAAAGCAAATGAGGACTTTCTAGATGGAAATCGGTATAATATGAGTGTCAAAATACAGAATCCTGCTCTCAATTTCAAACACACTCATGGTAAAACTGTGAGGAAGAATAAATAAGAACTATAAAATTAGCAAACAACTGCAGTTCCCTAAATTCTGCTATACTCAACAGCACTGAATTGAATTTTGAGTGGACTGAATCTTGCCACCGCATGTATTTAATTCAATTCAACTAATGTTGACTTAAAACATATAAGTTCTGCAGGCACTGAAAAGTTATTTCATCCTCACCCATCTTTTTGGGAAGCAAGTAAACATCCTTTTTGTAGCGTCCCTCGGGAGCATTGTACAACTCTATTAGGGCGAGAGCCTGAAAAATGAAATAATACTGTTATAATCTAAAATGTTATTAAACATTAGACTTAATAAATATGAAAGAAATTAACCTGAACCTCTTGACTACAGAGCAAAAAAAAAAAAGAGCATGTCTGTGAACAGCTGCAGAATTCAGCTGCAAGTGTCTGTGACATTAACGGATTAAGAGCTTATCTGTCAGGACTGCCATTTAATTCCAAAGTTGAAAAAAAAAAAGGAAAACGCACAGTGAATTCCACGTTAACTGCTATCTACAGTCTACAACAGCATAAAAATAGTGTGCTTGTATTTGTCCCGTTACCTGGGTGGTGGCTGTAATGGACAAGACGAAGGTAGGGACAGTGGAGCAGCTGAGATTCAGAAGACGTCCCTGTGAAACAGATCAATATATTAAAGCAGAGGCTTTAAAGGGCATTAATGTTTCTGATTCTCCAAAAGCTAAAATAGAGACCCACTAGGAACAACGGAAAAATCACTTTAGGGGTCAATAGCCACCAAAGAAATTGCTCTTGGAAGTCATTCCCCTCAATGACTTCCAAAATTTAACCAAACACGACATGGGCTATAGGCAGAGCGGCTGCTAAACTTGTATCAGCAAAATTCATAAAGTGACTTAGAGTGAAGTAGTGCTGACTGTTGACATCACCATTAAAACTGCTACAGACCTCAAATCCAGCAGCAGCATCATTTGCAGCAGCAGCATCTGTATTTGTTACATATGAGTATGAGACTCATGGGTGTAGGCAATCACCTCAGCCAAAAGGATAACTCTCTTGCCATCAGGCCAGATGACGTGATCCACCTGAGAACGGACTCTCTCCCAGGTCAGTTCGGGCGTCCGAAGACTTGCCTTGACAAGTTGAGAAAAGTCAGTCACTCTCAAATTTGCCACGACCAACACGCGTGCTCAAAAATGACATCGGCTTAATCTACAGGACACGTTTAATTCTGAACTCTTAACACCACATACCACATCAATCTCAGTGTTGGAGTGTCCCATGTTGCAGACAATAGAGCCGTTTTTCATTCGGTCCAGCTGCTCCCTCGTCACCACGTTTTTATTCCCTACGAAAAGATGTAATAATCACAGAATTTGTGTTCATCTACCAAACAGAATATAATTAATAGTGAGCCCTGAGGAAGTGCACAAAGGACCACAAACTGAAACGCAATCTGTCATCAGTGCATTTCGATGAGTATTTCAGTATGGCTTTAAGTCTAGTTACCAGTGCATGTGATGATGACATCAACATGGCGAATAACTTCATTTAGCTTGACCACTTTGAATCCGTCCATGCTGGTAAACACAAGAGACAGAGGAGAATGAGAAGTCCGCTTCAGTGACAACAGATACTAACAGGACAGTAAATATCATTTATTGACAAGCAGACCAATTAAACTGAAGGGCATGGCTGCCCGTGTGTTGTTTTTTTTAATAGAGTGCTTAAATATAAGCTCAATATTAGCTAATGCTGCTGTATAACATAAATAGCTTTTTTTTTTGTTTCGAAAGCTTTCTCATTGGTGCATGTTTGCCATTTTAGCTGCTGTCTCATTCTGCTTGGTGATCAACCAAGTTGTTATTTTCCTTACCAGGCCTGCAGAGCACAGATGGGATCAATCTCTGTTACATAGACAATGGCTCCCAAAGCTTTCAGTGCAGCACAACAACCTTTTCCAACCTGAAAAAGGAGGGGAAAAAAACTCACTGTGACAGAATAATCATAAAGAAATTATGACAGCTGTCATACTGCACTAAGTTCCTTTAAACTGTGTTCAAGCGCTGTGCTCGACTAATCCAACAGAGCAGCAAATTAACGGGGAAAACCTATACTTCTAGAATAATCCATTAGTATAGAAAGCAAGTGTGAAGCTAAAAGTATAGAACAAACCAACTTATTCAAAAGCTACATCCCATGTAGCCATGTGGCCAAAGCCATCTGTGTCTTTTCTAATATGTTCTAACAGTGTTGGAATATTTTCCCAGCTATGCAGCTCCGACTCGTTCGGCGTATTATATATAACAAGAAATATCTCACCTCGCCATACCCACATACAACCACCTGTTTGCCTCCAAACATGACATCTGTGGTTCTCTTCAAGCTGGAGGGGATTGACACATGAAAATCAACACATTTTGTGTCTTAAAATGCCAAAAAGTCTGTCGGACTCTGTGATGATCTACAGCCAAATGTTAGCGGTCAGCTGAAAAAGCACCGACCCCACACAGAGACATGCAGAAACTTTCAAAGAAGAGTACACTATACTATGTGCAGTTATGGTAATAATTAACAAAAGACTTAAAATCTGGCAGGTGTGCTCTCAGACTGTCTGTCAGTGTTGAGAATCCAGAGTATTTGCAGTGAGTGCTTTTTAAAATTTCCATTAAAGTCACTGTGACTGGAATTCACACAATCTGTCAATACTGAATTATGCTGTTATATTTATGTTTCCATATTAAATCGTGATCGTAAAGGTACTTTAAAGTAACACAATCTCCAGAAGGGTTATCCATAATGTAATCAGTCATAAGTCTGGGTGGCTCACATGTGGCCTATTACTCGAATGTTTGATCACTAGAAAGTCATCATCGGTAAATTTCTACAACTTTGTCCAATAAATAAACTGTGAAAGCGTTGATATGCATAAGTTAACTTAGCTGTCTAATAGTCAAAAGCCAAAGTTTACTCACCCATCCAAGATAGACTCTCTGCAGCAGTATAGGTTGTCAAACTTCTGCTTTGTCACCGAGTCATTTACATTCATAGCTGGCACACAGAGTTTTTCAGCTTTAGAGAGTTGATACAACCTAGAAAAGACAAGTTAAAATTATGTTTGTTACTCAGCTAGGGTTAGTTTCAAAAAAGGTTTTAAATAATGCTTTTCACTCAATCACCTATGAACACCTGTGACGCTCTCCTCTACGATGCCTCTGATCTTCTTAAAGACATTTGTGTATTTCTTGTGCACCCAGTGTGTCAAGTCTCCGCCGTCATCAAGAATCTAATGAGAAAAAAAAAAAGACAATTTCACCAGTTGCTCCTCTGAGATCTTTTATGAGTATCTGAGTTAACTGTTTGTCTTCATCATTCATTTATTACAATTTACAACTACAAAACTGTCCTGCAATAAAAGGAGGGGGGAAAAAAGAAAAAGTTTCCACTTGCCATGTTAGGCTGCCAACCTTCAGTGTTGACACAGCGATCGATACACCACCAGAAGTCATCCTCTGATTCTCCCTTCCAGGCAAACACAGCCACACCTGAAACATTAGAGATGGGGAATATCAGGATGGACCGTTCATCAACACAGATGAACATTCCTTTCATCTCCCACACCAAGAACCTGCTCACGGGGCTGCATTAGATTGTATAATGCCATTTAAGAAACGCAGAAAACCAGATCAAATGTACCAATATGAATCAAATTTTCTGCACATTACTGATCTTTTACTTCTTCAAGTGGAAAGCCAGCGACCAAAAATCTGCATGACATAATGGTAAAAATGTAATACTTTCTGCTCCAAAGAAATAACAACAAACACTTAACATTTTAAAACTGCCCAATTCCTTAAACAACTAAGAGCAATAAATTACTAACTCAAGCACCTGAAAGCATATGACCTCCACGGAGCTGTGAATCCTTCAACTTGATAAAGCTTGAAAAGGTCTATAGAAAAGATTTATTGAATACTTTGGTTGTCACATAGCAACAAGACATAAAAAGGCTTGAGTAGCGCTGCTCTCCCCACTTAATGGATGTGTTTTCTCACGCACTGCCATTATCTCTGCTGAATGTCGGGAGTTTAACATTTACAAGCGGTAACCATGGTATCAAAGGACATGAAATAGTTACGACAGAACAAACCTCTGCTCCAAACAAAACACATGACACGTGGAACTGGGTCCACTGTGAACGTGATATTGATTTTTATACAAAGGCGAAAGAACCGCAGAAACATTTCGGTGATGGGTAATAAAAAAAAAAAAAGAAAAAAAAAGGGTGCAATTAATCACTCAAATGAATAGTTCTTTACGGCTTCACTGTGTTACTTACCTGCCTCTGACAGCGCAGCAGCGACCTCATTCTGCGTTGAGTATATGTTACATGCGGTCCATCGGCACTGAGCCCCAAGAGCCACCAGAGTCTCGATCAGCACCTGAGAAACACACACACACACACACACACACACACACACACACACACACACACACACATATATATATGTACATGAAGTCCACAGGAATGCAGTTCAATGCATCAATTCAATATGCATTTTTTTTATTCAATAACATATATTCATAATGAACCAGTTCTGCATTATGTGTCGTTTACAATCCCATTATATTGCTTATTTACAGACAATCAATGAGTTTAATTGTTAGACTCAGATGACACATGAGTGTGTAAATGGTGCAGAAACTTATACAAATGGATCTAAATCACGCTGCAGCCCTAGCTTGTGCGCTGAAGTTCAATGTCAGAGAGAGCTCTTACTGCAGTCTGAGCAGTGATGTGCGTGCAGCCCACAATTTTGGCACCCGCCAATGGTTTCTCACTCTGTGCTCTCTTCCTGAGTGAGATCAGCGCTGACATATCTGGACAAGAAAACAAAAAAGTGAGTGGGAGAAACAGGAACACAGATGACAGAGAGAAATCTCACAATCTTCATACGATCAAACAGACGGATAGCTCTATGACATCCTATAACTGCCATCAATCTTTTTTTTAAAGGAAGCTGTATAAAGCCACTGTTTGAGATAAGACCTTTGTTTTTTTTTCTTGTTTCTTTTTTAAACTGTGTCTTTACATAGTGCAGTAAATCTGAGGGACTACTACCGACTACTGATTACTACTTACAGACAAACGTAACGTATTTTAGTCATACAATGCTCAACACAAGTGTTTTCCTTCAACATTTAAAATCAAACGTCCAGATAAAACGCTCAGGTGACTTCCTCCTCTCGGTGCATTACCTTGCTCTGCTATCTCAATCTCACGTCTGCCAAATTCAGCCTGTTTGATGTTTTTGACGCAGAAGTCACTGCTGCCCTTGCTGTTGACCTGCGTTTTGTCCCGGGGTGACGTCTCATCGTCAGAACTATCCGTGTAGGATGCAGCTGCAACGGAAATGATGCTTTGGATGAAAACGAAACTCAAACAGTTTATCCATTCCTACAAAATCCCAAATCCCCTTAATTATCCTTCCACGATGTAAAAGTCAATATAAGTAATAATAATGATAAAATATTGGATTACAAACTACGGTTTAGTGTCTCCCTCTTACCGGAGCTGTAGCTGTCTGTGGATGACTGAGAGATTGAGCGGGACAGCGAGCGACGGCCCGTTTTGGTGGGGAACCTGCTGAACTCCTGCTTTTCTTCTACAAACTGGATTTGCTAAAAACAGACGGTGACTTTTTTTCATACAAGGTTTAATATGGAGTTATCTCAAAGCAGCCTAAAATCTTAAATAAGTCAGTCTGAAAGCTCATAAAGGATCAGCAAAAGGTCAGTAACTGATTAACATTTAAAAAAAACTAATTAAATTAAATTTAAAATCCATCTGTGACAGAAATAGGAGTGTGACTTTCTCTTCTTTATTTTATTTATCCCCCTTTCACTGATTTGACTGAATTTAAGTGGAGTGGAATTTCTTTTCTTCTTTTTTTTTTTAAAGTTTTTTCTAAGCCAGTTTGGCAACATGACACCTCTGTTCTAACTCGTAAGTTTGTTTTGTTGTATGGAAAAAAAAAAAGGCATCTCTAAACTGCCAAAGTAAATTTATTTCAATGTCCCAACCTGACCCAGCCTTGTGTAATGAGTGCAAACATGCCCCCTCAGCTTTGCTTGCAATCATAAAATTGATAGTCACAATTTTAACTGCCAAATCTTTGCACTGCTCTGTTTGCCAATACTCAAACATCAGCTGCTCCCAGTCTGTCACAGTACTTTATTTTTTTCTGGATCCCAAAGAGTATCATGTCACATTTCTTTATTTTGTTTATCTATTTCTATGCTTGATTTTCTTTTTTTTTTTTTAAACAGTGGAAACCACAAAAACCTTGATAATCAGTATCTTGCCTGCATGGAAGAAACATGAGAGATAGTGCTAAAAGCCCTTCTGGTGGTGTAATCTTATTTTCTGTCATGGTAACTTGTGAGTCAAGATAAGAAACAAAAAACAGGCGCATTTCTGTGCCTCGGCTGCCTACAGCTTTTTATCCTGACGGGAGAGCACAACTGTAAGTGGGATAGTCCCATCGCTGATATTTCTCAGCTTCACTGGTTTTAGGAGCTGAGCTCCTGGTTCTAAATCATTCAGTGGCTGGTTTCAATGTTTAATGCAGGCACTGAAAACCATTCATGAACCAGTTAAAATAGCACTGGCAACAAAGAACAATGTGAAGCTGTTTTCTTGAAATTAAGAATAACAAGACAAAACATATTTTTCCCCCTGGAGATAACGGTGTGGGTTTCAGAATGCCAAAACTTAACCGAACAATGAGAGCTGTTTTCTGTAAGCTGAGCTTTATTTAATTTACCCACGTTATGTATACTTCTAGTCATTTATCTTAATTGTATGTTCATGTGACTTTTATATTCCACTCGTCTAATAAATAAAACGTCCAAAACTATTATTGGTTAGATGGTCTTCTTTTAAAGCCACTCTATTAAGGACAACGACTTCTGGCTGCTGCTGTCCTGACCTATGGACTCTTTATTTATTCATCTATTTTACTATTTTTATCATTCCCTTATTTATCATTAGTCTTTTATTCTTTATTTTAAAAGATTGTTCCCAATGTAGAGGATTGCATTCAATTTTGTTGTACTTATAACAATGACAATAACAGCAAGCCTGCTTCTGATTCTAGAGAGAGAGAAGAAAAAAGAGAAAGAAAAGACAATTTTGCGCTCTTAACTGTACAACCATGACCCGATTTGTGGTTTATCATTTGTCATATTGCCCCAGGCCTCAAAACTTCCCATAACCTTGTACTATCGCAGTGAACATGATTACTTCAGGAAAACAACTTTGCTTGCACCCATCAGCCAAGCAAAAGGCCCTGCAAATACAAACTAATGACTGATGTAGAACAGAAGTCCTCCTAAAGAGAGAACAGAGATGTAAAACAGTAAAATTAAACTCCGTGTGACATGAGCCATATGAATCATATGTTCTGTGTGAAAATATTTCCTACAAGGAAGCCTCAAGAATTCTCGGTGGAATTCTTCCTTGTTCCTCTAAATGTAAGATGTGGCATTTAACATACAACAAATGGACCTCTGTGTTTTTGTTTGGCACTTTTATATAAAATAGGATCAAAGGACAAAGAGTGTAGTGTGATTTACAGGCTGTCAAGCCTCCAGGCGTACATTCACGATATGAGATATTTGGGTGTTGGTGTGTTTGTTTTAACTTACAATGGCAAAGTTAATATGAGCCGATGCAATTACTGCTGAGTATGAAAAATCTGTGAAAAACGTTTATTCCTCCTATTACGTAATCTGAATAAAACAGAAATCCACTCATCAATGTTTTCCTGAAATGACATGCATATCATATGTAAACAACACACAAAGCTTCTGACCCTTTTGGTTTAAGTGTATTTTCTATTTGATCCATCAGACTGGGAAATATTTCATCCTGATCCCTCTGATTTACAAATCCAATTCACATTTCTCAAACTATATGAATTATGTGCATCTTTAACTGAATGTACTTGAATTTGAGGTGCTCCTTTTATTCCAAGTAAATGTTTGGAAAACGTGATTGGAGAGTTTTAACTTCCAACTGAAGCTGAAAACGAGGATATTCAGCACCACAAGGTGCAACCATAAATAAAGTATCCGTACATGGATAACAAGGTCAAAATTGTCCTGCTAGTCATGTCAAACAGTATAATGTCCAGATGTCCTCATTGGTACCGTACATTAAAGAAGTCTTACCTTTTTCACTGGTTTGTGAGTGGGCACCGCGCTGAACGCAGACGACAGATCTCCCGAGTTTATTTCGCTATTTTTGCTTACGGTCATAGCTGAGTATTTTTCCGCCGCGTTTTCGCTCTCTTTCACTTCCTTGCTCGCCTGTTTAACGTCTGCCTTCACGTCTCCGGTCGTCTCCGACATGTTCACGGCGGCTGGATGGAAATATAGTCGTTAACCGTTAAAAGAAAAAAATATATATATAACAAGTAAGTGTGGTACTAATGTCACAAGTTAACCCAGATGTCCTCGGCTGCTAGCTGGCTACTCTGCAACACGAAACGGAGGAGATGCTTTTAGACTAATAAAAGGCTAAAATAAAGTAAATAAAATAGGTAAGTAACTGATAGTTTGCACCCGACTGCCAAAAATCTTGCAGCCTGTTTTATTGCGTAGGTTGGAGTCCTGCTGTTGCTGGCTCAGCTGTCAACTGACTGAGTAACTTTGGAGGCGGCTACCAATATGCTGCGTTCAGGGACAGTAGGACATCAAAATTTATCCAACGACTGAACCGATTTGTTCACATTATTTTCTGTCATTTTATAATTTGAGATGCTAATTGTCGTGTACCAGCTGTCTATGAGCTGTGAGAAATATATTCAACTTCTGTTTTAATAATTCCCTTTGTTCCCATGATTTTCTAACTGATGCAGAAATTATATTCCAATTCCGCATTATTAACATAAAACACACCATCTGTACTAATTTACATTACGGGCCAATGCTGTTTTGGCAGTGGGTGATCTTTTGCACTCCAAGAAAGAAATATGTGGGGAAAAAAACACGACAGTTTCAAAATTTATATTAAATCCTCCATGTCACTATCCTTAGAAAATTACTTCTTTTTTTTTCTTTTTTCTTTTTTTTTAATAATCATAACTTGGGAGTAGAGTTTAAAGCAACACAACAAAACTTGACAGTGGTAACAGACAATTGTGATTCTCAACGAGAGAATCAGTGTTTTCAGGGTTTGGAATAAATGAATTAGATGTAATCAAGACTTAATAATAAGATTAGTAACTATAATCTTGCCAGATCAAGAAGCCTAAAGGTGGATGACACTAAAAAAAAAAAGTCATTCGTGGAGCATCATCTCATACCCTCACACACACGCTTGTGTCTAATCACAGGACTACACTCACCCAGAGACAAAATATAACTAAATGCTCCATTGAGTCCTGTGATAGATAGATAAGACTCAATGGAGCATTTAGTTAGACTGCACCTGAGGACAGCTGGGATAGGATACAGCAGATGCTCGTGATCCTAAATAGGAATAAGCAGGTGTAGATCATTTCTGGATATGTAGTTAGTTCAGCAAAATGTAAGCATCCTATGTATGACAATTTTTCTGTGGGTCTTACTGAAATTTACTGGACTTGTAAAGAAGGAGGGTGCATAAAATAACAAACACAGAGTGCCATTCATAATGCATACCTACTTCTTTCTATTCAGGGTCACAGGGATCTGCTGGCTCTGCTCTCTTCGGGCAAAAGGCAAGGGGACACCCTGGACAGGTTGCCAGTAAAGCAAAGAAGTAGGCCTACTTGGCTTAATAGTGTCTTCATTAAAATGAAACATTGATATGAAATATTTTATCAAGATAACTAATACATTACACTATGAAGCAGGGTCCCATGTGATTTTACTAGAATATCTGTTTTACAGGTAAGATTAAATCCTAAAGTTGAGGGGTGTTTTTGTTTGTTTGTTTGTTTATTGCAAATGCTTGAAAACTAATTTTAGGCTTATTAACATTGCAGGAAGAGTCTGTGCAGTTATAGAGACTGAAAACAGTAAACATTAATCTGACAATAAAAGTACCGTTGCTCTATATCATTCTCTAAACCTTTTTTGCTTGAATTTGCATTATTTAGTTAATTCTTCCATTCTTTCATTACATTTATTGTAACGTTTTTGTTTTGGTCAGGAGATTGTACACAGTATCAGTAAGCAACAACGATAGTTTAAATGATTGGATGGATGGATGGATGGATGGATGGATGGATGGATGATGGATGGATGGATGGATAGATAGATAGATAGATAGATAGATAGATAGATAGATAGATAGATAGATAGATAGATAG
>JBAMYA010045280.1:0-11835 GCA_037176975.1 Arrhamphus sclerolepis
TGCTGTTTATCCACTGTAGAATCAGTGAATCTGTGATCGATCTCATGGTCTTTTGAAGAAATCTGTGGACGCGCATTTACCTGGATTACTTTCACCTGGCTGGACAAAGCTGCACCTCCTGAGCCTGGTTTGGTCTTTGTGAAACAGATGAAGCCAGGATGAACTGATGATGCTATGTCAAGCCAGGGTTTATCTCATAGCCTGGATTTCTGGATCCTACTTTTGTGGTCTGGTCCATTCTTCTTCACAACATTACTTGACTGATCCAACTCATAAAAAGGGCCACACACTGGAGCTTGTTCCTTGTTTCGGCCTGAGTTGATGACACTTTCCTGATCCTCGTTCCCCTGATGTGTTTCACCTGTGTCTCGTTACCCCTGTGTGTATATCAGGTCCTGTCTTTGTCTGCCCTGTGCTGGTCTGTACTGTTTGCTCCCTGTGTTCCTGCTCATGGTTAGTTTGTGTTTTTGCAGTTCTTTTGGTTCCAGTTCCTTTTTTTCTGTTTTCCTGCTGTGGCAGAGTTTTTGATTTTTCTAGTTAAATATCACCATTGTGGATTACTCCTGCCTCCCGCCTGCTCTCCTGCATTTGTGTCCTCCATACAACCCCACTTCATGACACATATTGTGTTTGGTTTTTCTCCAAACGTGGCTCTGGGCTTTCAGGTCAAATAACTCCACTCTGGTCTCATGTGTCCACACATGAATTTATACTTCTCTAAGCACTCCATGGTCTGATCTGATGGGACGTCTCAATGTGAATAATCTTTCTAAACCTCCAGATCATCTGTAAAGGGTTGAGAACCCTCTCCAGCCGTTGCATCAAAGGCAATAAGTGATGTCTTCCCCTCTTGGCATTATGTTAACAAATGTGCTTGATTTTTTTTTTTTTTTTTTTTTTATCTTTATTTTTGTTAACAACTACAATCCCATTGTTTACCACTGAAATTGTGCTAGCGCGGTGCTAGCCTCCTCCTTCCTGTTTCCTCTCTGGTTTGTTGTGGGATTCAGATTTAGCTCTCCTTCCTTGGAACGGTGGAGCTTTTGGCCTCCCTGTTTGATGTCGGGGTGAACGATAGAGCGAGCCAGCGAGCGAGGATAGAGTGGAGTGGGTTTGAGAGCAGGGGGATCAGAGCTGCTTTGGTTCTCCAGCTCCGTCTCTTTGATCCATATCCCCGGGCCTGCCCGCCTGCCTCGCTAACTCAGGCCTCCGCTCGTGATTCCTGACAACTGTCGGCCCGAGATAAGGAGGTGGAGCGGGAGGGATGGGGGGGGCTCTACACACCCCCTCCACCCCCACCCCCACATTCTCCACAGCTCAACCAGGAACATTAACCCCTACCACCCCAGAACTGTTTCTGAGGTTCCTGCTCTCAAATCATCTAGAATGAGCTCATCTCAGAAACTAGCCCCTGAAAACTTCCAAACTCCCTTTTTCTGGTTTTCGTACCAAGGAACAGATGATCGCTGCTGCTGATTCATGAAATAAGAAAGTGAGACTGATGTTATAACATGAACAAAAGTCAATTGTTCTGCTTTACATGATAAAATACTGGCACATTTAAAGTTAAAGCGCTGGCATGTTAAATATGTAAACATTAATATTGCTATGAAACATTATTTAACCTGTTACTTCATCCTCAGTGAGCAAGAACACTAGTTTTAAATACTAAAAACTGGGGCATTAAGTGTAAATATCAGATTTTCTGTGAATAAATCTGTTTTCTAAATAAAGTTAAAACATGTGAGTTTACATACCTGTATCACTGATGTTTTTCAGGAACAAAACTATAAAACTGGGTTTATTTGCGTGACCGAACTGAAGTCCCAACCCTCTGACCACATATTTATATTTATGTATTTAAATTTGATGATTGACAGCTCTAAACAGCCAATAACATCAACAGGTGGTTCACTGTCAGTACACATCAGGCGCTGACCAATCAGAGCAAAGACAAGGTTGTAAGATTCTAGCAGCATTATTGCTAGCTACATATAAAATCACCCTTTTTTGTCTTTACATAAAATTTATGTTTTAAAATCACACATGATTCTAAAATCTTGACTTTTCATGTAAAATCACAAATTTTGTTGTAAAATTACAACTCACAAAATTCTAACCTTTTTTTGCATTTTTTTGTTATAAAAATCACGAAATCTGAAAACCAGCTGGGTAAAAGAAAATAAATTATAATAAAGAAACGTGAGTAGAAGCAACACAAATCATCAGCAAAAGCTGATATTATCCAAAGAAAAATAAAAAAGGAATTTTGTTTTTAAGCTGAAAGTTTTGGGAAATTATTGATTTTTAATAAGGGTAAGAAATATTAAAACATAAACTTATTATCTTGTTTCAAAAAATTTGCTTTTACAATAAAATCGTGAATATTTTTTATTTTACAAAAAAACCTCATTGTTTAAGCACAAAATATTGCAATTATATAGAATTTGAAATTCCATCACAAATTTGCGATTTTGCGAAAGTTGGCATGTTAAAAAAGTATCTCTGTGACTGAATGTTTGTACAAATAAATAATTGTGTCATTAAACAAGATTTTACAACAAAACATTTTGAGTTTTGGGAAACAAAATTAATGTTTTACAAATTCAACAAATTTTCAAAATAGTCATAATTTTAAAGAAGTTTAGTTATAGTTTAAAAGAAAAAAGTCAGTTTTTGGAATTTTGAGAATTTGCATTTTGATTTTAAGACAAAGTTGCAAATGAAACAAAATGTATAATTTTATGTCTCAAAGCAACAAATCTTGCACATTTGTTATTTTACAACAAAAGTTTGTGAAACAGTACATAAAGTAGTAGTTATAGCAGATTAGCAATTCTGTGGCATAAAATTGTATTTTTATGTCAAAAAGTCAAACTTTGATATTGTTTTTCTTTTGTTACAACAAAATGTTTTTATAGTTCACTTTCTGAATTCATAATTCTATGCCAGAAATTATTTAATTTTAGGTCAGAAAATTGCAATTATCCAAATTTTGCAATTTTTGTTGTATAAAATTGTGTCAAAATTTGAATTTTGCTTAATGTTTTACTATAAAAGGGTGCAACGCTAGCTTAAAAAGTTGTAATTTTGCAAAAATTGTGATTTTACGATGAATTTGTTTGTAGGTATTATATTATATTATATTATATTATATTATATTATATTATATTATATTATATTATATTATATTATATTATATTATAAATGTGATCCCTTGGCTTGAGCCTCCAGCTTCCAGCAGCCTCAATGTTCACGACCCTCAGAGTCTGAGTGGCCTTGCCACTCAGACTCTGAGGGTCGTGGGTGGGGGGGCCTTGCAGTGGTACTCTGAACTGCTCTTAAACTTGGCGGCGTTAAGCCGTCTGAGTGGGCCTGCTGTCAGCTGGCACGCTGCCGTGTCAACAGTTTAAACCGGATGATCATATGCATCTGACAAACAGAGTTATGGAGGGGGGGAGGGGGTGGAGGTAATTAGAAATAACCTTAAAACTGATGCTGTTTCAGTTTGGAAAACAGCAAAGTAAAGGAGCTTTATGTGAAACTGATAAATGAAGGAGGTTTTACTGCCAGAAACGCAGCGGTATTTAAATGATGGAGGGTTTGGAGGACAGATTTCTCTTTATTCATCACTGAGAACCTTCTTTTCCTCCTGAGGTGAAAATAAACAGATCGGAGAGACTTACAGCTGTGGAGGAAAATGTAGGACTGAAACACATTACAGTTACACGCTGAAGCAGCTGCAGCTGCTCTTTTAGTTTTAGTTTAGTTTAGTTTTCTATGCACTTTCATTTTCACATTTTGAATTTATATTTCTTTCTGTTTTATCTTATTTAAGGTTGTTTTTATTATAATTTAGTTTAGTTTTCTGTGTATTTTATCTTAGTTTTTCTTTACTTTTTCCATTTTAGTTTGTTTTTTAAGTTTATTTCATTTGAGTTTTAATTATGTTTTATTTTATGTTTATTTCACATTTCTTTCTATTTCATCGCAAGGTTTTTAGTTTTTAGTTTATTTTAGTTATGGGTGATTTTTGCCATTTATTTTATTTTCTTAAATTAGCACATTAAATTAAGTATTCCTTTGATGTTGTTTTATTTTGTTAAAAAGACATTTATTTTAAATTAGTTTTTATTACATTTTATTTTATATTTCCTTTTATTTTATCTCATGTTTTTTGTTCTTTTCTTTTCTTTTCTTTTCTTTTCTTTTCTTTTCTTTTCTTTTTCCTTATCCTTTCCTTTCTTCTCCTCTTGAAAGGAGAGGAAAGGAAAGGAGGAAAGGATACCCTCAAACATCTCTGATAAAAAATAATTACCTTGGCAGGCCTCTAGGTGGAGCTATGACAGTACTGTGGGCAAACAAAATTCTAGTTCTATCCATCCTCAAAGCTTTTTTTACTCCCTCCATTTCTCCGTTGCAAATGTCTGGCTAAGGAAGATGTAAAATCAGAGGTATGACTTCAAATTTCAAGACACTGATTTCAACTAATCATTATGACTTTGTGCCATATTTATCCTTAACAATCTTTGTTTACAGACACACACGCATCTTCACGCTTATTAAATTTTAGATTTTTTTTCATCTGTTGTCACTTACTGATAAATATCTATGGCTGTATATTTAATTATTTATAGCATCTAATACTACGATCTCTCACATTCTTCTCCCACAGAACATGCTAATCAACACGTTTATGCAAAAAATACTGTTGTGGTTTTTTTGTTTTGTTCTGTTTTGTTTTGTTGGTGGGGGGTGTTTTTGCACTGCTGTTTTGCATTATTCTTTTAATCCTTTACACTGTTCTTTAACAGAGTAATTTGTAATTTTCAGTGAAGATGTCATATACAGAGAAGAAGTTAACCAGCTTATTTAGGATTATTTATAATGTATAATTCTTATTTCACATATTTAATTCTGATTCTGTAGACCATCAACCAGCTGTTCAGGTGCACTTACTTTTAGGTTATGTTCATGTTTTATGTGTGTTAAAAATAATTATTATGAGTGGTAGTGTTGTAGTATTAATAATAATGATAAGAAGAAGAACAACAACAACATGGTGGTCTAGTAGACGAGGTGGTCTAGAGACCCTGGTGGAACCCTGAAGCAGCTTGTCCTCTGTGTCTGCAGGTGATGAACCTCCTCAGTAACCCCAGCGGTGTCTCGTCGCAGCAACATCATGACTTCTCCGTGTCGCCACTCCAGAGTGCTGTAGATTCTTCGTCCAACAGCGTCTCCAGTTGTAGCCAACGTCCAGCTGAGTCCACCATCAAGTCGGTGGACAGCCTCCCCTCATCACAGTCTTACTGCCCCCCCACCTACAGCACCACGAGCTACAGCATTGACCCAGCTGTGGCTGCTGCCAGCTACCAGTACAGCCAGTATGGGCAGAGTGAGTCCAATCTGAACACAGAAATTCATGGATGGATGGATGGATGGATGGATGTTGATAGATATAGATGAATGATGGATCCCAGGAGACCTGAGAACATGTTGGTGAGATGTGTTTTAGCGTCAGCTGTTTTACTTGTGTCACCTGTCGCAGCTTGTCGTTACCTTTTTTGGTATTTTTTGGCTCTAGTGTCCTTTTATTGACAGCATGTAGACAGAGACGGGGAAGACACACAGCAAAGGGTCACAGGTCAGGAGTTGAACCTGCGACCGCTGCTAGAGGACTGTAGTCTCTAACCGCTAACCACTGCACCACTGAGTGGCCCAGCTTGTTGTCACCTTTGTCACCACTCGCTCTTCAGAATGAACTGAACCTCTCTTGGGCTCTGCGCCATCATGTACCAACCTCTAAAATGTAAGCTTTTTATCCAGGAGTTTGCTGACTTTTTAGCAGATATTGTTCTGGATTATGACCACATTTTAACGTATGCTGTGGTGACAAGCAAATGGTGAAATATTTCCTTTTTAATCTAAATTAACTCATTTAACTCCATCCAGTTTCTTACCCCACATATGTAAAGGGCCACACACTGGACCTGCAACTGTTCATGAGAACTCTGAAATATCTTACCATTTGTTTATTTGTGTCCTCCTAATAACTAGTCACACTCCAATACAGTTCTCTGATGTTTTTAAAAACACTTGGATGGCCATAAGCTTTTAGTGCAGATGAGCTTTTCATCTCTACTCAAGCATTCAGGACTCTATATATGGCAAACATATTAAAGCACTGTCATGACTCTACTCTGGTCTTCTGGGATGGATGTCCGTGACTCCTTTGTGCTCAGTTTGTAGCTAACTAGGATCTTTGAGCTGCCAGCTGGTTCCAGTTACCAGCAGCTGCATCCAGGCATGGCTTATGTCCAGTATTAAGTACCACTAAGTACCTCAGTACTTCAACTCTGATTCTAACGAGGAGACCATGGTTTCTTTTGCTTTTTCATTTGCTTGTGTTTTGGTTTGTCTTGTGTTTTTAAAGCTTCATGGTTTTCCTTCCATCAGTTTAGTGAAGTTAGTCTCAGGAGGTCTTTTATCCATTCTTTGTCTGCAGTGGAACAAGATGTTTGGCTGCAGGCATACATCCATAGTTTGTTTCTAACTCTTAGTTGTGGCTTTTTAGTCCATCCCAGAAATCTGTGGACTCTGGTATCTGGGATGAACCAGCATTGTGGAAACATGGATTCTACTCACCGAGGAGTACCACAAGGCTCTGTATGAGGACCTCTGCCTCTTTAAATCTACATTCTCCTTCTCATCTGGAATTCATGAATAGAAATATCAGGTTATGTTGTTGTGTGAAAGCTCTTTGTAATTAAAGATGGTATGATTATGTGAAGATGACACTGATTTACCTTCCTCATCAATGTTCCATATTCGTTCTAGAAGAAATGTGCACCATGTGCTCTTGATCAAAGATAAAAAAGAATCATCTGGACTGTTGTATCAGTGTCCTTAAAACTCATATCCACTTCAGTCATGGCAGCATCAATGTAGAAAAAACTACTTTTTTAGATTTTCAGAGCAACATCTGCTGCCCACAAGAACACATCTGTTCAGAGACATTCTCAAAAGTATATTTTGGACACATTACAAAGACATGGATGAGGACAAGGAGGGTACGACTGATGTACTTATGGTAGAGGTGGCGAAAAACATCCAGCATCCAGGTCCCCTTTCACCTGTGTTGGTCCTGGTCCGCTCAGAGACAAGCTCTTGAAGAAGAGCGCCCACTCCAGCTTGAGGTTTTACAGTGTTTCTGGAATTCCACAGACAGATTATCTGGATATTAGTTTAGTTTGTGTTTCCTCTGTGTTTTGGGGGGATTTTTCAGGGACTGATTTTTTTTCAGGGACTGATTTTTGTCTTATTTTCCTGTTTCTTTTATCCTCCTTGATTCTCATAATTTTGTGGGTGACTGTAGCGTGATTGACTGTAGCAAAATTGACTAGTGACTGTAGCACGACTGACTAGTGACTGTAGCGAAGTTGACTGGTGACTGTGGCATGGGTAACTGGTGACTGTAGTGAGGCTAACTAGCGACTGTATCATGGGTCACTGGCGACTGTAGAGCAGGTAATTGGTGACTGAAGCGCAGCTAACTGATGACTCGTGACTATTGCGCAGGTAAATGGTGACTGTAGCATTGGTAACTGGTGACTGTAGCACAGGTAACTGGTGACTGGAGTGCGGGTAACTTGTGATTATGGCATTAGTAAATGGTGCCTGTACCGCAGGTAACTGGTGACTGTAGCATTGGTAACTGGTGACTGAAGTGCAAGTAACTGGTGACTGTAGCATTGGTAACTGGTGACTGAAGTGCAAGTAACTGGTGACTGTAGCATTGGTAAATGGTGACTGAAGTGCAGGTAACTGGTGACTGGAGTGTGGGTAACTTGTGATTATAGCATTAGTAACTGGTGACTGTTGCACGGATCACTGATGACTGGTGACTGTTGTGCACGTAACTGGTGACTGTAAGTGATGGCCTGACATGAGGTTTTTCTGCTGGTTTCCTCCAAACGTGGTTCTGGGCTTTGCGCTGGTCTCCAGAAGTCTGCTGGTTTGTTTTGTGAACCTCAGTTGTGTCTTCAGTTTCGTTAATCAAATAACAGCATGTTGTTGTTTGTCGGAGGTTGAACTTGTCTGATCTAAAACATTTTATTATGTTTTAACACAAAACTATATGCAGGATTAAAGAAGGTGTCATAACTTCTACAGGTGTCGTGTGTGCAAACGTTGATGTTATAAATCCACACGTTTGACAGCTGGAAGCAGCTGCGCTTGTCTGAACGCTGGCGTGTTGTGCGTGTTGTGGACGTGGCTCCTCCCCGGTTCAGCCACCAACACCTCCTCTGACAGCAGGACCGACACAGGTGACGTGACAGGTGACGTGACAGGTGCTTGCGTGGTGGCTACAGCGAGTAGATAAGTAGCGCCTGTCAGTTAAGACGTCAGCGCTAGGGAAAGAAATCTGTGGGCTCTGTGATGCCTGTGGAATAAATAAGAGCACCTGTGGGTGGGCAGGTCTGTCTGCCAGGCTGCCAGTTACCCAGAGTGGGGGGTTGGGGTGTGTTTGTGGGGGCTTAGCGAGGCCTCTAAACGGAGATGTTTTCCCTGTCAACCAGGTTTAGACCTTAAATCCCTGGTGAGCAGTCAAATGGAGAGTCCTCTGTGATAGACTCTCCCACGTGCACAAACACACTTGCACTCACTGACATGTCACTTCAGTTAACGGCGTGTACTTTGATCTGTCGGTAGTCTTAAATATTAGTCTTAAACTGTTAAATCTGCCTGCAAAGGGCTGAGGAGACGACAGAGTGCCAGTCCCGGGTCAGACCCATTCCCATGGAGACAGCTGTCATGCATGTGTACGTGCACGGGAGACCACTGATGGACAAAAACAAACAAAAACAATGAACAGAAGAAGAAGGAGCTTCCTGGTTTAAACTTAAAGTGCCTTCACACATAGATGTGTGGATAAAAAGAACAGGCCTTAAAAACTTGTTTTTCAGATTTTTGTTTGATAAATTCTAATCATACATAAAAAAAAAATATATATATATATATATAGATATATATATATATTTTTTTTTTTTTTCTTTTTGGAAAAAAAGATAAAATCTGCTATAAATTAAAAGCCAAAAAAAGTGCAGAGAGTTAACTGTAGGCTAATTAGTGGTTCCTAACAAAGCAGCAGCTGAAATGCAAATAAACTAAACTCTAGATGCTGTCAGAGAAATTATTTGTCCATGCAGTAACATGTATTTACTGGTTTCCAGTTGGATTTGGTGGATGTTCAAGGGTTAAAAAAAAAATTGAATTTTAGATCAACTTAAAAATAAACTTACTACAGCACAGGAGCAAATGAAAGAGGCTAAAAATTAGCAAGTAAATAAAAAAATAAAAAAAAGATAAATAGGTGAGTGAGTGTCTGTATGAGGTCCTGAGATGGACGTCACATGACATAACCAAACAGCAGCAGGTACTGGTGAATGTGGTACGCTGGACAGCTGAAAATCACAGGTTTGTTGATGTCCTCCATCTTGTCTCTCCCCAGCTGCTGTGGATTACTTGGCGAAGAACGTGGGGCTGTCGAGTCAGCGCAGGATGAAGTTGGCTGACCATTCAGCGGTGCTGGGACTGTTGCAGGTCGAGACTGGCCAGGCCTACTAAGACTGTGACATGGAAACAGCATGAACCCAGTCACCAGCACAACCCGTACCTCCAGCTACTTTCTCACAGAGCGCACGAGTGTGTGTGTGTGTGTGTGTGTGTGTGTGTGTGTGTGTGTGTGTGTAGGGCTGACGTCCAGCTTTTTGAAGGTTCCATATGATGAACTTTAACCAGAATGGTGTCAGAAATACCTCACCAACAATTTTCAAACCCCAACCAAGCTGTTCTGTTGACTGTCACTTTAAATCTGGACTCAGGTCCTGCTGGCCACACCCCCTTCAGTTGATCTGTTAGATAGAACACACCACTCTGTGATGTGTTTGGACTGATTTTTTCTGTAGATGTTCCACATATCTAACCAGAGTGGAAGTTTAGAAGATGATCAAAAAACCTTAACTGACTGCCTGGACACACCTGGAGTCTAGACATACCTGACTCTGGACACACCTGGAGTCTGGACACACCTGGAGCCTAGACATACCTGACTCTGGACACACCTGGAGTCTGGACACACCTGGACCCTAGACATACCTGAATCTGGACACACCTGGAGTCTAGACACACTTGCCTCTGGACACACCTGGAGTCTGGACACACCTGGACCCTAGACATACCTGACTCTGGACACACCGGACTCTGGACACACCTGGAGTCTGAGGTTTAGACGAGGAAAGAGAGAAGGGCAACCTCAGTTCATTAATATAATATAATATAATATAATATAATATAATATAATATAATATAATATAATATAATAAGTAAAATTGTAAAATCACAAATTTTGAAACTCTGACCTATCATCACAGCCTTTTATTGTATTAGCAAAATCGAGAGTTTTGATATAAAGTTACAAATTGCAACTTTCAGGCCTCAAATCAAGAATTTCTGCTTGAAAATTATGAAATTATTTAACCTGCCAATATCGGTCTATAGTGCCTTTTTGTCATGCAAAGGACAGTTTGACTTTTTGTCATGAAATTACAGCTTTATGTTACAAAACTGTGAATCTCATTTAACTGCAACTTTAAGCCCTGTAATGACAACATTTATTGTAAAATCATAATTTTTTCTAAATTGCTGCTTTTAGACATAAATTATGAATTGTGTATAATTGCAACTTTATTCCTTAAAATCCAGAATTTTTGGCTGTAAAATTGCAAATTTTCAAAATTCCGGCTCTGGCTTTTTTTCTTTTTTTTTTTTACATAAAATTATGACTCTTTTGACAAAATTTTAATATTTGTATGAGATCAATTTTATGTCCTAAAACAAAAAAAAAAAAAAAAAAACACTGTGAATTTTGTAATGCTTCACTTTTTTCTTGAAAGGTAAATTCTTGTCCTAAAATTACAACAAAGTTAGCAAATTTTTGTTGTGAAGCCAGACACATTATTGTTGTAAGAATCAAAAGATAAAAATGTCTTTTTCAAGAGAGACGTGGCCAAAAGACCCTCCGGTATGATAGAAGAAAATAAGCAAAATAAAAGCTTACAAACAAACAAGTTATTTTAAATCCAGTTTAAGAACAGCTGTTAAAACAACAGCTAATGAAAATAGTAAAAAAAAGAAACTGGAACATTGGGGGACTCCCTTAGTTATAATATCAGATTGTAGACCATCCACAGGAACACTGAGTTCGATCTAATAAGTAATTCTTGAACTGCTCAAAAGCAGCATCACCAACATTCGTCTGCTGGTCAGAACAAAAAGCCCCCGAGAGATCCACAAACAGAGCAGCAAAATGTTGTTTTCTATCCAGGACAGTGAATATACTATTTGTTTGTTTTTTGGCATCAGGCTACTTTGGATGGTGAAACTTCTGCTCAGCAGCAGTTCAGCAGAAACAACACTAGTCAGGTTAGGGAGGCTGATGGGGGAGGAGCCTGAACACCATCTGTGTAGGTGCCTGACGACTGACACTCACAACTGATGTGAGGCATGCCTGACGTACGTTGACATACAATCAAGAGGAGCTTTGAAAACATTGTAAAACTCATGTTCATCATATGGAACCTTTAAATTCTGTTTTTTTTCCCCGCTGACGCCCTAAAGTTTAAGGTTGAACTAGGCAGCTACCAGGATTTTAAACATTCCTCAACAGGACCAACCAAATCCACAACAACAAACTGTATGTGTGTGTGTGTGTGTGTGTGTGTGTGTGTGTGTGTGTATGTGTGTGTGTGTGTGTGTGTGTGTGTGTGTGTGTGT
>JBAMYA010045281.1:0-11834 GCA_037176975.1 Arrhamphus sclerolepis
TGTAAAACAACAGCTAACAACAGTGATTCATGGACCAGACACTTGTGAAATTTCATTCAAAACCCAAATATCCCTAAGTTTCTGTGAGTAGTGTAGGTCAGGTGGAGGATAGAAGGCCAGTTGGAGGGTTTATTTTATTTATAGCTCATAAACAAGTTCAAGAACAACTGCAGCGGGAATAACAGGAGACAAAAAAACAGCATCAGGAATTCAAAGTAATGGGAAGAAAAACAGTACAAAGAAGATACAGCCGAGAATATAAACAAGATGCTATATGATGCATAGAGGGAAGGTTAATGAGCAAAATAAATAAATATATAAGAATAAAAAATAAATTTAACTCCAAGTGGGAATCCTCATGGTCCAGGAAGATTCCCAGCAATAGCAATGTTATTCCACATTTTGTGGATATTGTAAAAATGCAGCAACGGCCAGTTGTTAGTTTTGCTGAACTTCTTGAAATTTGAACTTTGAACTTTATGGATCTGAATTAAGGGTCTTTGGCCTACAACTTTAAAGCAGGTTGATGAAACACAGTTCTTTTGAAAACTTTTCATCGACACCACCTGGAGAAGATACGCTGCAAATTTCATGATCGTTGGAGAAAGTGTCCTGGAGAAGTTTGTTTCTCAACTCTTTTTATGAAATTATAAGTGCAGGAATCACTGACGTGTGGCTGCCTGAATGAAACAGAAGTCGCTGACACTCACCCTCGTGGAGCTCTGAGGTCCAGACCTGCTGATATGACCTCAGCTGTAAAGACTTACACATCTTCTCATGTGTTGCGTTCATTTGAACCCATCGCCCCACGTTTATGAAACGCTCTTCCTCTTTCTTTGCACCTGACCAACTGTGCTGACTCTTTTAAAAGACAATTGAAGACCCTTTTATTTAGACAAGCTTTTAGTTGACTGAACAATCTATTTTGTTTGTTTTTTTTATCTCTTTTTAATTTTGTTTTTATTTCTTTTATTTTTGTTTTTATTGCTTTTTACGTGTATTTAAGCCATCTGTTTTAAATTTCTTTTTATCCTGCTCCGCATTTTTTTGTAAAGCACTTTGTGATTCCTATCTGTGATAAGTGCTCTAGAAATAAAGTTGATTGATTGATATGCATTGGATTTGTTTTAGCATTACTTACTTTGGCTGGTTTCTGGATGTTTGTAACAGCTCTGAAAGCTCAACTCTCGGGCTCATATGGGCCAGAGTTAAAGGTTTGCAGTCTCATCGTACCATCTCACTTATTGTGCTGACATTAGTTGCCACGAGGATCCCACAGCTTTCAATTAGAGTCGTCTGATGTGCAAGAATAGAGAGTATTCTTGTCCTCTAGTGCTGAGTCTTCAGACTTTTTTCTTCCTCTTTGTTTGCTTACACTCATTTCTCAGAACTCTGTTGTCTCTGGAGCACAGAGAAACCCTCAGGTCTCTGTCCTTATATTTCTTCCCTCTTTGTTATTTCTGCTTTTCTAGCAGCAGTGATGCCTTCATGCAGGTCAGAGAGTCTGCCTTACCCATCCAAAGATTTGACCTGATTTTAAAGCGAAGCAATCAGCAGAACCATCAGCACGTGCCAGTCTGTGCCTCCTCCTCTACCTCTGCTTCCCCTCGTACACACACACACACACACATACACACACACACAGCGACACAGCAGCTCATCTCCGAGGTTCCTAAGCTGCTGGACTGAGTTAAAACGCTAAACAGCTGCTGGTGGCCCACCAGATGTGGGCTGTGAACCAGAAACGTACAATACGGTCAGTTCCCATGTTTTAGCGGTGTCTTTGATGCTGTTTGTAAGCTATCGTATGCCTAATGAAGCTTTTGTTATTTTATCTAACAAGTATACATATTATTAGTTGTAACATTTCATTTTTATATCATGACCTTTAAAAAAACTGCCACTGGGGGAAAAAAACAAAACAAAACAACTTTCCATTCAGTGTAACACATTCTATGTCATTCGTACTTCACTTAAATTAACCAGACATAGCTACGTTGTCATAAGTAACAGTCAGCCAGATCAATCTCAAAGCCCTCGTATTTATTGCGTTAAAAAGTTAGTTGCCTTTGAAGTCCAGAAATCACATGTTATAGCTAATAAACAAGCTTCATTTATTTATTTTATCTGTTTTGGTTTTTATTTATTTATTTATTGTTCTTTTCTCTTTTTTTTTGTCTGTAGGACGTGGCTGTGGCCATTTTTTGGAAAGTGTCATTAGTGTTTATTATGGTTGTTTACACCCTAACTCCAAGCACTTCAGTATCTGTGTTCTCTGTAACCAACTACAAAACTGCATTTTTGTCTAAAATGCTGAGCACTAAAAAGTTATCTGAAGTTTTCTGAAAAGTTTCAAAATTTGAAGACCATGAGTCAGATAAATGCTAGCCAAAGCTTAGCATCCAAACATAAGATAAATTGACAACATGAATACCACCAGGTTAGCATAATGCTAACAACATCTTAATTAGCAGTATGATAAATGTGGCTAAGATAACTGCATGCTAATTAGAGCATTAGTTAGCTAGATGCTAGAAAAAGCCAAGTTAGTAGCATTCTAATTGTGGTTAAGTTAACTATCCATCCATCAATCACCATCCATCCATCAATCAGTGCACATCCATACATCCATCCCATTTGGCAAGTTCACATGATTTCTTTGGTTTGACCATTTTTATTATCACCCTTTTCCTTCCCAGAAGATATTGTAATAGACAGTGATTTCAGCAAGTTTTGTAAAGTAAATGTCAGCAAGCAAACTTAACAAAAATATCTAGTTTGTTCGTTATCTTAGTGAAACACCCATTTCAAGGGCATATTCAGAATGAGGCAACATGTCCTCTTCAAGTATTTTGATGTATTCAAACTGATCCATGATCCCTGGTATGTGATAAATAGATGCAACAACATACATCCCCCTATCATGATGCTCACTCCACCATTCTTCATTGCCTTCACAGTGTGCTGTGGCTTGAATTCAAAGTGTGTAGGTCATCTGTATGGAGTTAGAACAGTCTCAAAAGCCACAAATGCACAGCACGATTTGCAAATGCACAGGACAAGATTCACAAATGCACGAGACGATTTACAAATGTGCAAGATGATTCGCAAATGCACAGGACAAGATTCACAAATGCACAGGACGATTTACAAATGCGCAAGACGATTTACAAATGCACAGGACAAGATTCACACATGCATTTCTAATGCACACACAAATATAACTTGATTTACAAACGGCTTCTGGTATGTGGACTTCGCAGCATCTGAGTGAATTTTGAGACTTCCCTGCCATGGCTCCAACTCATAAATGCATTTTTCCTAACACAAATGATCTTCAACCAATCAGATATCTTCCTGGTTTCAGCCAGTCATAAGAATGCACCCCTTCGTGGGAAACGATTTACTCACGATCCAATCACATTAAACCATTCAAACAGCGCTATCTGCATGCAAAATTCAGTCAGTTAGAATGAAAGCAGATTTGTCTTTATTATTCAATTCCAAAAAGTTGCAAAAGGTCTCAAAATTCACTCACAGATGCAGCGAAGTCCACAGACCAGGAGCCGTTTGTAAATCGAGTTATATTTGTGTGCATCAGAAATCTGAATCTTTCCCTGTGGATTTACGAATCGTGCTCCGCATTTGTGGCTGTTGAGACTGATCTAATTCTATAATTTGTGGCCATGAAATGAAATGGTAATTTGAGGCCACAAAATACTAATGTAAGGCCACAATTTAAAGTTTAATTTCAGACGTCATATCTGGGGCTCCATAAATATGACAGAAAGTTAAAAAGATTCCCAGTTGAATGGAAAGCTCTCAAATTCTGTACATCGTCTAGTGTAACAATGCACGAGTGCTCGAAATGATCAAGCATCTGGGCTGATACGTCACCGCTAATAACACATGATATAATAACACAAAATAAAATTAAGCAGCACTTCTGCATGTTCTATGCAGTTTGAATAATGAAACGGAGTAACAGAATCTAGCAAATGACTACAAAGGCAGCTTGAGATGAAACCGAGGACGGGGAAGTCACTAAAAAAATATCCTATCAGAAAGTCACACCTGAAGCACAGTGGCTGCTACAGGTTGATAAGATCCAGAGGTATGAAAGAGGATTTCACCTCCATGCTCTGGTAAGAAGAACTCATGTGGAGAAACAGACATCACAGCTTTGACAGTTAGCATTGCAGCTGCAGCGATTTGAGGCCAGTTCCTGTCAACACAGACAGTAACTCTGAAATTTAGTGTCATGGTGCGAGGAGATATGAGCAAATTGGTGCAACAGAGAGGAAGTCAGGGTCCAAGCAGACAGAGACTTGACTCCTTGTTCTATGCAGGTGACAGTTTCAAGGGAAATTCAAACAAAGGCCAGACAGATGTCATCTGGAAGATGCAGGTCGGAGCAGAGTCTTTTCAGGTGGAGACCCGCTGATCCTGGTTCAATATTTGATCTGTGGCTTTATTTGGATAACTTAATCCTTCAGTACCAGACTGAAGGGGAGCGGTAAGAGATGCATTTCAATAGTTTTGAAACTGTATCCTGTTCACTAAACTAACGCCAGTGCTGAAGTGACAATATGTGCAATTTCTCATATGACCACTAGGGGCCAGCTCCACAAGAGAGTCATTCTCCACTGACTCCGATGTTAAAATGTCTAACTTTACAGGAGAAATAATAATAAAATGTTTTATTCTAAAGATAATATGGCTCGTTGAGACGTTAATTGCACAAACAGGCGGCCATGACTCAGCTTGGTCAGGGTCTAAAAAGAGTCACACCTGGAGACTTCTCGCCAGCTGGCAGCCTGATGATTCCACCCCAGCTGGTTCCAGCAGCAGGTTGGGCCCTCATTCAGCCAGCAGCCGGGGGGCCAAAGTGGTTGAAGGATGGCTGCTGACTGGCTAGATGCCTTTCACTGTTGGCTGAACCTACACCTGAAGCCAAGCTGGAAGCTGGAGCAGCTTTTACCTCCCACCTAGCCAACTGGCAGTAGCAGCGCTACAGGAACCTGGCTGGACCTTCATTTGGCTTTGGCAGTCCTCGTGTCAACTGTCTGTTCAGTCGCAACATGGATGAACAGCTTCAAATCAGCATGCAAATGAGCTCAAGGACTGAGGACGCACAGTAGGATGCAGTAATTTACAGCAGCACAGTAACGACATTTACTACAAACTTCAGCTTCTGGGCTTTGGCCATGCTTTAACGTTTGTATGTAAAAGTTATTCTTCGCTGCCTGTTCAGTTTCCAAACTGGCACTCACCATTAATAATGAAAACACCTGCTATTTTTCTGGCAGCTGGAGCGAACACCACAGAAGAAGCAGGAGGCTGGAAGGTTGCAGAGGAATCGAGATAGTGCTGATAAATCACAACGTGTGAGGCCTCTTCACTCGGTGGTAATCGCCAACCTTTGACACGGGACTTACCACAGATGAGTCACGACTAAGCAGAAGGAATTCACAACTCGCTCATTAAAAGAGGACACCGGTGGGATGATTTGTCCACGACGATGGCTGCAACCACAAAACAGAATATTACAAGAGGGAAAGCATGAAAAGGGGCAAGCTGAGTGCAGAGGCACTCAAGAGTGATATTTAAAAGGTGATTAGAGACAATCTGCAGAGGCTCAAACACAGGTGTTGATCGCTGAAGAAAGAGGTTTCTCTACCAGTTTTCCATATAAGCTGCAATACTTGTCACTAATTCTGTGCTACACCATGTAACTGTAGTCCAGTGATATTCAGAGGATATGCAGCATGTGGGAAAAAGTGTTCGTTTGATTGTCCTGAGGCAGTGGAAATAATTGAATGTCAGTGTGTCTTTCTTTTCAGTTTTGACTTTCCATTATGAGGTAAATGCTGATTGCCAAATGTGACGAACGCTTCATAACGATCCTACTGACCTTTAAAATTAATAGAGCTTGACATTCAGCCTGTGAAATCTGCATTTCTGTGTGCAAAAATGTAAGGAAATGTCCTTTGAAATGAAGTCAGTTGGTTGCGCAAAATAATCAGTTTGTGCACTTGGAAAGCAAGCTTAACTCTTTTTAATCGGGGGAGAAAATTTGCTAAAACAATCCTAGAGCTGGGATTCGAAACTGAAAAAAGTAAGCTTTCATCAGGAATATAATTACATGAACTCAAGTAGTTTTGGCTGAGAAGTGGAATGGAATACAAGTTTGCAGTTGGGACAGTTGACCTATTTAAAAAAAGCATAAGAACTGTATGTTTCTGATAAGATTTAAAAAAAAGACTAGGAATCAGAATGCCTTTATTGTCATTGTACAACAGAACTGAAATACAATCCTTCAGGTGCATGAACATAATAAAAAAAAAAAAGGGAGCAGGTTGCTAAGAAATGAAACATACCATGCATCAAGCATCCAAACATTCACATTCTGCAGGTTTTGCACGATTTCCATGTTAATTGCATAGTGTTCAGGTTTTTTCAGAATTAAGTGCAATTATGGCTCTGGCATAAAAACTGCCGGTCCGTTAAGTGATTGTGTCAGTAGGATCTCTTCCGGCACACCAAAGTAGTTAAACCAAAGTAGTTTTCAACTTTCAAGTGCACAGAAATTGAGGAAAATGGGCTGTTTGTGCAGCATTTCAGTTTGGTCACCTTTTCTTGATGACAAGATGGGCAAGTGTTGCATTACAATTACAAATGAACATCCTCCTCTGATTGGTGTCTTTATTATACAATGGTTCTGGCACTAGTTCAAAAGTAGTGACAAACTTAGAAAATACATATATATGTGTGTGTGGGTGTGTATATATACACATATACACACATGGGCTTTGGACAGCTGGGAAAGTGTGCACCAACACCTTGCCAGTCTAGATTGCTCTTATGCAGACACACCACCAGTTTCAAGTTGGTCAAATAAAGGGATGAGTGCTGAGGACGTGTTTGTGCGTGACTTTAATGTGGATTAATGCAGTGTGTTGATGCTGAAAATTTCAAGTTGACCAGCATTTGTAATCGATCATGTTGACCGATCACTGCATCTCCGCTCACAGCGAGATGGTTGGTAACTGAAATGACTTTAGGGAGACATGAGTGTGACTGTGCATATCTGTCTCTCAAGAGGGTGTATTTACTTAAACAACAGCGTGTTAAATAGAGCGTTAATGGAAACAACACTGAAGGCCCAACTCGCAGACCGGCGCCTTCCGAAAGATCAGATCAGAGCTGCTATCTGGGTTTTCCTCAGGCTATGAACATTAGCGAGTGTCACAGCGGTTTTTGCTTTAACTTCCCATTATGATGATACTATGATTCCCAAATGTAAAACAAACATGATAAACTGATCCTGCTGATTTTTAGACTGAACCTTCAGGCAAATTGTTGACATCCTTGTCATCTGTGGATTTCTGCCTGGGTGGCTTCTGCTAGCTATAGCATTTTCAAGACGAAGGTCAAGAGAATCTGAGTCATCTCCAGAAGCTTCTTCCATTCAAACATATTTATTCGTTTCCCCGTAGCAGCTGACAATACTATCATGATGGAAATTTCAAGTGGCAAAGGAAGCCCGTTGTAACCAAGTACAAAATACACAATTTGTACAATTTGATGCCTCCAGGTGCACCCTGGCAACAGTTGGAGAGGTTTCAGCAGAACCTTGGCTCCCATTAAGAGCTGTCACAACTGGTCATGTGTACTTGATACTTCAGAGCAATTAGTTTGTCTGCTGTAGCAAAAAAAACAAAACACAAAAAAAACAAACTACATTCCGTGATCAGAATGAGGTTCTTTTCATTGGACTGCTGCTGGGAGACTGGGATGTACGCATGTTGGTCCTGTCAGCAATCCCACAAACCAGAATGCCAAGCGGCATGTGTGTGCTCCCTGTAGCCATTACAAAAACAAAAGGAGTATGGATGTACAAGATCTGTGGCATCTGGAAAGCCGGGATCAGGTGTGCTCAGCATAGATATATACTCTACTTTTTTATGTTTTAGAAGAATGGTTGTCCATGTGGCTGTCCACAAACAACGTCTATCTGCAGGCGGAGAGCCAATCCTTTCAGCTTACAACCCCTGAGGGATATTCTGGGCTCTGTCACAGTAAACCTATTTGCCAGGCAGCATGAGCTTGTTTTTTTTTTTTTTTTATTTATTAATTTACAGAAACAAAGAACAAGAGCCTTTGAGGTTTTGCGACATCCAACACTACCTACGTGCCCACACCATCTGTAATAACTCATGCATGCATTGTGTCCACACGGTGGATAATTGCTTTCTTTAAGTTATAGAAGAAATAGAAATAGTAGCTGAAGTGTGCCACCTCTATTTTGGTCTGCATGAATTATTCAGGTTTTTTTTAAAAAATCTCTCATTAACTAGAATGAATTCGATAACTCCATACAGCTTTGTAATTCTCTGACTTAAATCGTGAGGACATCACGCACCTCTCTAATGCTCTGATCACCAGGGTCCCGTTTCATTAAATCACATTTCTTTGTTGAGTGCGACACTTTTTGAAATTTGAAATTGTAGTGACTCATACGTCCTGGTCGCAGGTGGAAAAGGTGATTTTGTTCATTCTGATGAGGAGGTGGGGGGCGTGTGTGACAGCGTCACACACGCTTCAAATGAAGCTGTGCGCTTCATTTGAAGTCATTATGAATATGTATGTCAGACTTTGAAATGAATCATTTTCTTTGCCACATACATACTTGTAGTACAATGGCCACTTGTAACTAACCATCTCCACTCATTCTGAAAAACGCTTTGTGTCCATCTGCTGGTAATTAACACGAGTTGAAACCGGTGAAACTGAACAGCTTCCCTAATTTCTTTCACGCCGTCTCCTCTGAGAGTGGCCCACCCCTCTCGCTGCCTGCTTCGTTCGCTTTTGACATCAGAATGTGCTATATTTAGATCCGTTCAAGCAGAGAGAGAGAAAGAAAGAGAGAGACAAAAAGGACACAGTCTCTTACACACAGTGGAGGAGTAGGAGGAGGAGGAGGAGGAGGAGGAAGAGGAAAAGCGTGGGCAGGATGCACGCCTGCATGAATATTCATAGAAAAACAGCTGCGCTCACAGAGGTGCTGGGAAAGAGAGCACTGAGAGTGCTGGTGGACTTTTGGGTGATGAGTACTAGCTGAATTACATGAAGGAAAAGTTGCATGGGACATACTGGTTTACATTTAAAAGGGACATTTTGTGACAATACCACTGCAGACCAAATGGGGGCAGTAAATGGTGAGATCCATCAATTTGAATCAGGTGTATTGTGGCAGGGAGAGATACAAGAGATGCAGGAGAGCGGTCGTCCAGTACCGGGTTTGGACCTCCCTGCTCTACATGATGTAACAGCAACTCAGACACCCAATGGGTTTCCAAACCGCACATGAGAAATGAGGCGTAACCAGGGCTTAAAGTGGACCGGAGCCCACCGGAGCTCAGCTCCTCAGTCAAATAAATAACCATAGTCAAATAAATAAGTTATTTACATCACTCTGGCAGGAGCGCCGAGGACGACAGCATCTCATAAGCACCGAGATGCTCAACAAATCAGAACAGCATCCTCGGCTGGTCCCACCTTCTTTTACAGATCAGTCTTATCATTTGAAACAGTGCATGTGCTTCAATTCATAGACAGATCCACGGCAGATTCGAAAGGTTTTTAATCCAAAGTAAGTTGATTAAGTTAAATCTACATTGATGGTGAAGATTTGTGATATTGAACAATTCAAATAGGCCAATAAGAAGAATTCAAATTTAAAAAGGGCTAGCTGCTTTAGATTATGTTGCTTGTGTAATGGCAAAACGCTAATGGTTATCCAAAGGTAGAAGCTCTCTGGGCTGCCTCAGGCTGCTCCTGGTGAGATTGTTTTGTTTATGAGTATTTTGGTTGTTGGAAAACCTGTTGTAAATGTTAATACTGATAATTTCACTGTTAAAGATGGAGGAGGATGAAGAAAAGATGTCACAAACAAAAAATCACTGATTATCATCAAGGGTAAGGACTGATTTGAAAAAAGATTGATCAGCCAGTGAAAAGTCCACAGAGCCAAAACATTAAGTCGAACAATGGTGTTATTTGATTAAAAATGATAGCAATTACTTTAGACACATTTCATGTTTTAATTATTCATGTCTGCTCCTGACATTTTTCGTTTTCATTTTTCTTTTCATCAATGCCAATTTAAAATGTGTTCCTTCAGTAAATTCACAACACTAATACTTAATAAATTCCATATTTCTGCTATGATTAGGGGATTGAAGAATGCCAAGGTCATCGCCCATAGCAGCACCAATAGCGGCCCTCCAGTCCTTCAGTTTGTTTGTGTTTTGCTTGCTAATCCGGGCTGTATTTTTCTGTTGAGAATACAATACAATACAGTTTAATCTTTTGCAATCATTTTTGTCACGTTCTTGATTTCTCCTGACGCAACACCAAATTTTAGGGTTCCCAAACCTGTCAAATCCCACTTTAACCACTGGGCGTAAAACATCGCAAAGCACTTGCTATTTGTTTGAAAATATAAGAGAAAGCAAGCTGTGCTATGATTTGTTGAGAAGACAAGTGATAAAAGAAAATATAAAATAATACAGGTAAAGGAAGGGATTAGCTTGAATAAGCAGCAGATTAAGCAACAGATAGCAGGAGTGAGATGAAAATCATTTCTACTGAGTTGTGGCACGTTTTGTGCCTGTCGTGGATTTTCCTTCCTCACGGAGACATCAGTGCTTTCTTTGCTCTTCATCAGCTGTACCTCAAATGGAGATTCCCTTGATAGCTCCAGATATTTGACATGCTCAGATATCACCTGCTGTCAGAAATGGGTTGTTTTCCAGTATTTTTGACTTGTTCCCACAATGCTTGTTTGTTGACAGCCGGCCACCGACGGCTGACCGACTTAAATGGTCTCTCCTGGTGGTGTTCCATCCTGGTGGTATTCTCAACATGAACGACATGGAAGTAGAGCATGACTCGACCCAGAGCGTCGTCCTCATCTTCATCTGAATTCACAAAGGTACCTCAAGAGTAGTAAAGTGGTATCACAAGGTTCTGTTCGTTCAATATTTTAATTTCATCAACACCTGCAGATCTGTTTGTGTAGCAAAGCATCATAATTGTTACACTTCATTAATTTAATTGATTTCATTCTTAAAATGTAAATGTTGCAGCTTTATTCTTTGTCGCCTGACCAGTCATACCCATTCACTCAGCAAAAAGTCTGTCATGAATGATTTTGGTCCCCATTCCTTTAGTAACTTTGGTTCTCTAAATGCTACATTCAAAGCAGTGGCTGCAAACCTTAGCCTGGTCCTCACCACACTCTTTGCACTTCATTTCATTCCTACAAAGAGTCTGGTCGCTCTCCATTCCCAAACGTTTACTTCCTGGTGGGCGGGGTGATTTTCAGAAGGTTAAAATCATTGGTCTAACCGTAAATGAATCACTAACATTAAGCAGTGATGTTATGCGCTAGCACAGCCGTCTCCTACACCCGTCGTAAACACAGCTCTCCATACCAGGGAATATTCAATTCAGGACGACTACATCATTTTCATTAAAAAAAAATAACTAAAAACACTCACACTTGTTGTGGCTTTAAGTTGCTGATACCGGCGATCTTCTCTGATGGACAGAGCGAACCGCCTCCTGTATATGCATGTGCTGTCCGCCGCCATTGTAGTTTTTATAGGACTCAACTGAACTATAGGTCTGTCCCAATTCAGCCGCCCGCATCCGTCGAAGGACCTGTCCTACGTAGTCTACGTAGGACGGGTCCTCCGAAGGCCGGGTAGGCCGGAAGTCAGCGGCTGTGAATTGGGACGGTCTAGCCTTCAGATTTACCCCCGCCC
>JBAMYA010045282.1:0-11834 GCA_037176975.1 Arrhamphus sclerolepis
AAAATTGAAAAATTCAGATAGTATTCAGGTAACTGAATAAAACATACACACTCAAACCCAAAATTATTCATATCCCTGTCAAATACAAGGAATTTTCCCATTTACAGATTATAATTTCACCTCAGATTTGATATAAATAGTACATGCAAGAAACTCTGAGGCCATGACCAATATATTTTACATACAAAGTATCAAGAAACATCTTTAAAAGGGTGAAAATAACAAACATCCTATAGCTATTCGTCATAACACTGGGGTAATGAATAATCTTGGACATGGTGATTTTTTTTTTTTTTGGGTCAAAAATTTAAATAAACACCTTTAACAGTTTTACTTCACTTAAATATATTTGTGATGGCTCTACTTTCTTGCGTGTCCTATTTATATCAAATCTGAGGTGATATAATCAGTAAATGAGAAAATAAAGAAATTCCTTGTATTTGACTTGTATTGTTGTATCTTGTATTTTGGGTGTACATATACATACACACTCAGAAATACATATACATATATATATATATATATACACACACATATCCATATTTATACACACACACACACAGAGTTTTTTGTACCTAAGTGAGATTATTCACGGGAAAATATTTGCACAGTACTATTGTCATTTGAAAGAATAATCTCATTCTCGTTAATTTGGATCTGCATTTGTTACATTGTGATAGTGGTTTACACCCTTTGACACATATAGTCCTTTCTGACTTATGTCACACCTCTTCTACTGACTGTTGCCATTTTACTTTCAATCTATTGTTAAAATTTGTCTCTCAAGATGTCTGAATGAATGCCATAACACACTGCACAAAACACTTTAAATCATTAACCTCGCTCCTACAGAATCATGTAGATCAGCTGAATTTGAGGCTGTTGGAATGGTTTCATACACTGACTGGAATTAATAATTAGCTCCAAAAATGTCTTAACTGACAGTTATGTTTATCTTTGTCCCATGCTATGTGCAACCCACAACCCACCTGCAATCACAGCTACAAACTGACCTTAATTCTCCCTGATTACCCAACTCACTTTCCTGGTGCATGAGTGTTTGACCTTTTTTATGTAATCAATCATGCACTGAAAGTTACCCTATTTAGTGGTATACATTTCCCTTCTTTTGCACTGCTAATATGGTTAAACACACACAAATTAACTAGATTCTGGATGGAGACTGTTGAAAAGTCTGTCCCTTGGAATGTAAGCTTTTATTTAAAAATGCCTCATGACAACATGCGCTTATTTCCTTCTTTTTACTCCAGCTGACATGCTTTGGTCAGGTTAATTGGAATCTGACATTATGCAATGGCATTAATAAGGTATTCGCAAAAAAAAAAAAAAAGGATACAGAGGCACAAGGAGCAAAATAAATGTCTAGACTAATAATCAAACATATTTTTTCCCCATTAACCACAGATTGCATGTACCCTACAGTTCTAAATTAAGGTTTTGATTTTTATTTTACATCCTACTGCGGTTGTGAAAAAGGACTCTTCTCTTTCTTATTGCAAATATTCTGGTAATAATTTTCCAACATCACAGCTTATGAATGCACTTCCCCTTCAGGCATGTCAGAGGGTGTTGTCCTTGAACGGACTCCCGTGTTCACAGAAGTGCAAACCAAAAACAAATAGCGACATGGAGCCAACCTGCTCCCTTAGAGCGCGCGTCAACCTCGAGGCCAACGGGCCACATTCAGCCTGAACATCCGTTCGGAACATTTCTGAGGAAATTTCAATGCGACTGCCCGTTTGATTCAGTACTGACATCAAAAAGTGGAATAACTGAGGTGGAGGGAAGCTGGTTTATGTCAAAAAGTCATGATATACCAAAAATCTGAAATAGCTTTACAACAAAAAGTTGCTCATTCTTGTCAATTTTTTGGTAAAATTTACTTTTTTTAATAACAAACATTTGTGATTTTACAACAATATTTTTACATAATTTTATGTCCAACAAAAAAAAAAGTAAGTTTAAAAAGTTAAAATGTTGTAACATTTGTGATTGTTCTTAAGTCTCAATCTTGCAAAATTTACAATTCTACAACAAAATCTGCATTAAGAGTAGAAAAAAAAGTCAACCTTTTTTTATTAGTGATTTTACAAGAGATAAAATTGTGATTTTAGAACAAAAGTCTCAATTTCATGATGAAGGATGTGGTTATCGTCTGAGTGAGGGTTTTTTTTTTTTTTTTAACAAAGATTCACTTTTCTATGGAACAAAGATGTGATACTACTCAATTTTACAACAATTTTGCTTTTTCCTATTATACAACAACAATTTATATTATTATGACAAAAGCCTCAGTTTTATAATAAAAATTGCAAATTTTGTGAAAATTGAAATTTTATACCTTAAAATTACTTATTTTTTATGTCAGAGTCCAGGAACTAGTGGGAAATCTGGCAACATAGCTGCTTGGAAAAGAGAAGAATAACCAGCCCTTTAACAGTAACCATGGTGATGATGTGAACCAGGATGAAATACAGTTTGACACCCCTGCCTTAGATGTATTAACTTTTTTAAGTTACTCAAAGTCTTTTGTCCTTCAGTGTAGCTACCAACCTTTGTTCGTAAGGTGGGACTTCGATATGTGGCAGCAGGCCAGATACTAAGGTCTAGTAAGAATAACAGCCAGAAAAAGAAAACAAGGTTCATGTAAGGAACCATAAGGATTTCAGGAATATCATGACATTTTGTCACTGTTCTGTGAGTTTTATTGATCCTTTCCTGATTCAATTTTTCTTCTTGGTGTGAAGGAAAAAAGGTGTTTGCTCCTTGCTGAGAGGTTCAGGTGGAGCTGCAGCAGCAATGAAGAGAGAAATTCATACGAGGTGGTGCTAATACTCACTAGAGCTCATTATTTAGTCAGTAACAAGTATCAGGCTGTTTAAAATCGGTGAAGACACATGGTGGGATGCAGTTCTTATCTTCTGATATTTATCTTTACTTTGCTTTAAATCAAATTTTTCAAAATGATATCAAAACACTGTCTTGTTCCTTTAATTGATTATGGTATTATATTAAACACATCGACGGCCACATCATCACCAGAGGTGGGGTCTATGGCACCTTTAACAAAATAAAGGTAGCGCTTTGGTTGTTCACACGAAGATGCTCAGGTGGCGTCTTCAGATTTATGCACTCTGGGACCCGGCTCAAAAAAGATGTACTTTCAAGCTCTGAAAATGATGACTTTGTGTGGATGAAAGCCAAACCAGATAAAAATGTGCTGGAATTCACCCTGAACCAGCTTCCTGTGGCCTGGGCCTCAGACCTATCAGCTCATCATGAATTGATCACAGAGTTTTTCTGCAAACAGCTCCGTGTCGTGTCCAGTTAGAATATAGTTTGTTCACTGACAAAAAGAGAAGGTGCATTTCCACGATCGTAGATCTAGTTTATATAGAGTATTGTGTTTTGGAAGCAAATCTGACAAAGGAATACAATCATGTGTGACCACCTTTGTGTTTACGTGTACATGTTTTGTTGTGTAATTGTGCTGCCTCAGTATTTTGTTTCCATTGTCTCTGACATGTTCAATTTGCTAAGTCAATATGGAGCCAGTTTTTTTATGAATGGTCTAAGTTGTTTAAAAGATAGCAATTTAAACTTTGTATGCTAAATGTACAATTTTACGTCAGATTTTAGAAACGTCAATGTTGGATCTCAGCAGCAGCGCTGCTCAGTCTTGACTTTACTGGTACTAGTAACATTCAAGTCTTTTGGTTTAGTTAGTAACCCTTGCCACACTGATCATTTTTTATTCCAGTGTTTCTGACGACCTGATATTGTTGTTGCCACAGTAGTCTCTTTGCGTGGTAGAGATCTCCGGGTTTACAGATATTTTGGTATTTGAATAAATAGAACTTTGGATCTCACATGGTTTCTCAGTCTATCTGGTTATTTTTAAGGTGACTAAGTGACTAGAGGTTGTATGTGATTCCAAAGTAAAGTTTTCTAAGTAAAGCAGGTCTTCAACTTGCATGAATGAGGCAACTTTGTTCAAAACATGTCATATTTGTAGGACATAAATCATGAATTTTAGTTTTTTTATGGATTTTTGTTTTCAACCATTTATTTTAAATATTATTTATATGTGTCAATCTAAGGCAATATCCAGTGTAGCAAAAATGTAAAATAAAGAAAATCACAACAAAATTAGCCCATTGTTCAGTGTTCCTGTCACAAATTGCAAGAAATGACATCTTTTACCTTTATTTTTTAAAAAGTTACCTTAGGCGAGGCCTCCTGGTCCCCCCCCCATGTTGCCATGCACCACCGCAATCTCAAAAGCTGGGGAGAACCCTGGGAGATGAACTCAACAAAACCTGCTCTCGATTATCGGTTATGCTCACAGCTTCCAACAGAGTGTCAGTTGATCCAGCTTCTGAAACAGACTTGAGTTAAACCTCTGTCTCAGGTTTAAGTTACCTCACTATCTGAAACAAAAAATCCAAAGTTTCCATCCATCCATTATCTATACCCGCTATTTCCTATGCAGGGTCACGGGGGTTCCAGAGTTTCCCTCATTTCAAATTCAAAATTCTCAGTTTTCATTAAATCTGCTCTCTGAAATACACCCCGGCTGCAGTCAGTCCCAGGAACGTGTCACTCCTCCCTCTCGTTCTCTAATTAGCGCTGTATAGTATCACATTTCACACTTTAAAGTCTCTCTCTGGAACCCTGCACAGAGCTCACATAAAATCCTTTACACCTGTACTCAATCTGTTCTCCTTTCACACATGCACTATACTTTGACAGAAAACATAAACACAATTGGATATGCGGTGCATTCAGAGGTGCAGTGCAGATGGAAAACATGGATTATGACAAGCCCTTAAACCCTGCTTCAGAAACTACCACTACAGACACATAAACCATCTACTGAACAGATAAATGCACATCTCAAATGCACTGAAGACGCTTGCAAAAGATGAAGGTGATTCTTCCAGAAAGAAGGTTAAATGTACATATGAATTCTGTTTAAACCACAGAGCAATAAAACACTAATACATAGAAAAGCCTTGCAACTTTGTGTGTGTGTTCAGTGGAATGCTTGCGCTGCATGTCTGTGCATGTGCATGTCTAACCTGCACAAAGACACCCTGGGGCGGTACACACCAGGTCACAGGCAGCATCAGAGGACACAGCAGCACAAGTCACAGGCAGATCATCACCTTTAAAACAAGCTACGCAGATGGCCTCAGTTACCTCTGAGAAACCTTTCAACTGGAAATATGAAGGCCACAAGTGTTTGGTGAACGGGAAAGTCTCCTTCATCTGCTCTGTTCATGTGTTGCAGTTCAAGAATTATTTTCTGCAAATTCTGACAAGAGGTATAAAAGCAAAATGCTAAAAAGGAGCCATTTGTCTTCCCAATTATCACCCATTACCACTGAACCTTTATTGCATGGTGCCTTCATGGTTTTAAATGCGCTTTAAAAATAAAATTTATTGTAGCAGTCGTCTGCAGATTCAGCTCCTGTGCTTGAAGCCCAAAATTTCCTCGTCCCATACCATCTGTGCTGGGGCAAAAAGAAAAATGGCACCATCTGTGACTCCCTGGCAGAGCCTGAGTATCAGCAGCCATCATCTCTGCAGTGGTAAGAATATGTACGGAATCGCTGAGAAGACGAGTCCCGTCCACTGACACGACCCCGGTGCTTCATGAGCATCAGTGCTGAGCTGCTGAAGTGAAGATTAAGACTTTTGTTACGTAACAGTGTTAAATGAGTTCTACGGCTACACACCTCAGGAAATAACCTGGTCACATCAGGTAAAAGATTACGGTTGGCAGAGGGAGTGCAATGCCCTGGACTACAATTAGGTAACGAGCAACGGGGGGGAAAAAATATAAAGAAAAATAAAATAAAAAAAAATAAAAAAAACACACATTAAAAGACGCATTAACCATCATGTCTTTTTCACACAATTTGGTTTTGCAGATTTCCCCCATTTTGCATCATACATTTTTAATTTGGCATTGTAAAAATGACATGTCATACCTACATTTCATACTTTAGTCCAGTGGTATCAAACTTCATCCTGGGCTACATCATCACCATGGTTACTATTAAAGGGCTGGTTATTCTTTACTTTCTCTATGTTGTCAGATTTCCAGCTAGTTAAGAAGTTCATTTTTGTTACAACATCTCAACTTTCATAAGATTTGCTGATTCGGGCCAACATTAATGTAGAAAATTGCTTTGAGATTTCAGAGCAACATATGGCATCATCAAGGTAACACTTTTACTAGGAGTCAAACCAAGACAATGAAAATCCACATTCTGCACACTGGTGCAGGTACAGGCTCCACTAGCCTGCAGGATAAAGTAGTGATATCAGTACTGTTAACTTTTATTTGGAATCTGGCCCGAAAAGTAAAAGTGAATGTTTATTACCAATTAAAATGAAGTGGGTTCATACCAGAGTCTCTCCATTTATAAGCTTTACTGCAGCTGAAAGCAATCAAACAGATGCTCATGTGCACAATCACTTGTGCACCTGTGCACATATCCTATACAGAGATAAGTCCACCACATGTTTACTGAAACCCAAGTAAACTGTGCTGAATTCCCTGACTTTCCTGCTATAAATAGTGGAAACAAAACAGAATCAATACTGTAATATAAAAAAATGACTGAAATTCATCAGGTCATAAAAAGTCCTGCTTAACCATACAGCCTAAAATCCTGAAATTATTCCCAATCTAATAGGATACAGAGAAACACTTCAAATTGCTTTCAAATGCTTTGAGGATTGCTCAACCAGTCTTTGTTTGAAACTTTAATACTCTTGTTTTGTCTCACTGCTTATTATTAGCTCAAAAACAGGAAGTGTCACATAGGTGGTAAGAAGAAAAAAAAAGCACATAGGAGCAAAGCTAGCTGAGGCTGCGCTCACAGACGTGTTATCCTGTTCATCCATCAGAGTCTTGTTACTCTGACACTGATGAACCTGGGAAACATCCAGCCTGCCAAATCTAAATATCACTCAACCTCACAACAGATCTCCTGAAGGACCAAGGCCATTGTGTGTGGCTCTTTTAAAGCACGTCCCCCTGACTTTTTTCTCTGCCATAAAGAAAATGAAAGTACAACACAGACACCCTGCCTCTACTGTTGTGTCATGGCTGTTCTGCACGTCCCCCTCAAGGATAATCAAGAAAAGACGTCGACCCAAGCAGACCCTGGTGTTTTTTAAATCAAATCAGCTGTTCTTGTGTGAAAGACTCCAAATTGTCTGGTGTGCGCGCGTGTGTGTGCATGTGTGTGTGCGTGTGGTGGGGGGGGTATGAAACATGTTAACCGAAGCCCAAGATCAACTGTTTGTAGGAATTAAGGAGCAGCTATGAGCAATTTAGGAAAGTCCCATCCCTCATCAGCATGACCACAAGAGGAAGAGAAACCATCAGTCTGCGTCTTCTTTAAACTGTTTTTTATATAATGATAGAAATACGACAAATGTTGTTAAAGCTATAAATAGCAGAGTGTCCGGTCTAGTGTTTGCTAATTCGCGTCAGGACTTTGAAATTGTTGCTGCAAGTAAAGAAAGGACTGGATGACCGCAATCTCTAAAGTGAATTGTAGCTGTTTCAAACCAAGCCTCAAAACCTGTAATAAACTTTCCACAGCTTCAATAAAAAGTCACAACCAAGGTAGATTATATTTATCAGAGAGAATAGTTATTTTTTTTCATGTCTGACATAAATTCTTGAAGTTGTATGTTAAATAAACATAAAATATACCAGAATGATGGCTCTTCTTTGTTTAAATCCACTTCAGTTCACTTCTTTCACAAATACAACTGAGGTTTCTTGACTGTGTCTTGTGTTTGAGTGACTCTCGTAACTGTTTGATGCTGAGCTACGGATTCAAATACAAAAGGGGTCTACATAAAATGTTTGTCTTTTGCAGATTGCTGCTTTGGGAAAACCAGCCAAGACAGCGAACGATGATTCAGCAGCCCCAGATGTCTATAATCACCGCTTCACATCTCCTGCCGTCTCTTATTCTACGCAGTGCAGCTCTCTGTTTTCCAAAAATATCCAAGTGTTCAGTACGGCTTGCTGCTGCAAGAGACATGGGAATTACTTATGCTCTTTGAAATCCCTCAGAAGAGATGTGCATTTTATCCAAACCTTCGTTATCTCTGTGTAGATTACAGTCAGGCACAGACGGACTGCTCCAGTTCCCATCATCTCAGAAGATCCTGCAATATTATATGTAATCAGTGTTATTAGTTCAGGTTTTCACTAAGCTCTTCTCAGTCCTTGAGAGGACCAACCAAATCTCCCATTAGGTTAAATATATATATCTAGAGGCAAAGGTAGTCTAACAGAGAATGCCTATTAGACGATAAAACCCTTATAAGGTTATGTATGACAACATAAAATTCAGGTGTCAGAGAAGAATTAAATATAAAAACCTTGCAAATGTGTCTCACTGAAACCCTCCTTTCAACTGGATTATACACTTGAAAGATGAGAGTGTATAACATTAGTCTTTAATGTTTCTGGGTGAACACGGAGCGGAAAGAAAGCTGGATACACATACAAAGAACAACAGGTGTGGACTCAAGTCACACGACTTAGACTCAAGTGATTCATTTGATAAATTAGGCCTAATTTGACAAACTGTAAAAAAGACTTGCAATTGGGCTTGGACTTTCACACCAATGACTTGTGACTTAACTTGGACTTGGGCCTATTGACTTGAAAAGACCTGATATTTTACCTAAAAACCCAAAGATTAAAACATGCGTTGTTTAAAAAAGTGTGCACAAATCAATTTATTTCACTCGTCATGACTGAACAAGCGCAGACCGTCCCTCTCTGCTGTGCACGTATGCGTGAGCTGTCAACACAGAAATGAAGCAAAATGAGATTTCTAGTTTGAAACAAAAACAGAAGTTTGCCAATATGGGCTCATGATTGATTTTGTTTGGGTACGAAATTTACGAAGTAGATAAGAAATAAATATATAACATACATACATATAAATATATGCAAAACATGTTGGCTGAGAATCACAGAGAGATGGAACAATTTCCAACTTTGTTCGACATTTAAAGTTGTGTAAAGAGAACAGTAGGTGGCGCTCTCCTGCTGTGCTGCCTGTGTTTAGATTTAACACATAGCTGCACCAAAGTTTACACGACTTCAAGTTTCTGACTTGGGGCTTGACTTGAGACTTGCCTGTCCAGACACGAGACTTACCTCTCGTGACTCAAGACTTGTCTGCCTTGACTTTAAGATCTGACATGGGACTTGAGGACAAACACTTGAGACTTACTTCAGACTTCGAGCCACCTCTGCAAAGACGTGACAACAGGTGGAAGGATGCTCGACATGCACGTCAGCGCTCACATGATTTCAACAGTAACTCAATGTCCGTATTTTAAGTATTCGCCTCAGATTTTACTCAGAAAAACAAAATGTAAAACATGATTGCAGCTTCTGGATCTCCCTGCTTTGCTACGGATGCCAGATTTATCTGACCTACAAGTAAATATGTCAAATAAAAACCCTCTAGAGCAAAATATAAATATCTCATCAATGTTTTGGGAATGTATATTTCTGTCCCTAGTCACCCATCCCATTGCATTATTGAGCTTATGGGAGAACCACTGAGTCGTTTTGGCTCAAATCTAGTTTATGAGGTCACCAGTGAGAGGATGATTTAATATCCTGCCTCCAATGGCAGAGAAAAAAAACTGAGGTGGAAGGAAAAGATGTTTCGGGTTAGAAGAAATGGCAACTAAGTGATCATTTCTAATTTTTATTTCCTGCTGTCATAAAGTCTGTTGCATCAGAGAATCATTGTTTCCTGATTACAACTGCAACCCTTTTTTTCCTTTAACAGATCTAAAAGTTGGACTTTTAATCTACAGTTAACACCACAAAGTAAAGAGAAGGCAGGGAAAGAAACTGAAAGAAGAAGATGTGAAAATATTCTTACATGTACAGATCGAGTCTATAAGAGCAGAGCAGCATGTCAGAGTGCGGGTGATAAAACTGTCTTTTAAAGAGTTTTTACTGCAAAGTAGTGCAAATCTGGCTGCTTGTATGACACGATCAGGACACATCTTCTGCCCACGGTCACATGACCAAAGGATTGCAGGATTGCTGGTTTTAAGACTGAAATGAATCGATCTATAGATAAGGCTCGGGTTGTTTTTGATGATGAAAATTTTGTGCTTTTCTTTAACACTCAACCTGAGCAACTGTTAGCCAGCACCTCATCAGGATTCACTTCTGATTCCTCAGCCTAAGAGCTCTGTGACCGCAGGTGAGGCACTAAGTACAGCCACACTTTAAGAAATCCTAAAATACCCTTTTTTCTTTCTTTAGATATCTAATGCTTCACCAGTTTGCTAGTTGCCAGTTTCCTCCACCCTGCAGCCAGGAAGGAGCTGGCCCTACAGCTGTCCACAGTCCAGTATTATATAACAGGTCTGCACCACCCCACCCACCCCCACCACCCCACCGCTCTCCTTCCCTCTCCCCCTCGCCACTTTGAAGTCTCTCCACCATCACTCTCGTCACCCCGCTGAGGAAAAACAAGAGGACAAAGCTGGGTGCCGGCTTCAGGGACAGACACACAAACTCCTTCCTTCTACACTTTGACTGTTGAGAGCCGAGTTAATGAAGTAATGCAGCAGTGTAATTGCTCACTGGCTTTGCTATTCCCATGGACCCGCAGCCTTTTCACCTTTTGCACCGCCACTTTGAAAAACACATGCAATGTGCTGTTCTGTGTAAGTGTGGGCGGCTTTGCTGAAACTGCACATGAACCATTTCTTCTGAGTGGCTGACCCATTTTTCCACAGACAGCACGCACCACAATGGGACCAACTGCATCTGCCAAGGCACTCACACACATCAACCCAACCAAGACACACCTGCATAAGACAAGATGGTTAACGTTCCATGAACGCCTGTGCTCGGGCTACATTTGTGCTCTCACTATCAATACCGTCAAACATACTCCGCAGGGACCGACGTATGATCAATATGATGAAGTAACTGCAATGTTTGCTACCAGAGCACAGTTATATTTGACCAAAGACAGAGAGAAGGCTTGAAGGTTTCACTCTATCTCATGTCAACCAAAGTAATTGTTTAATAAAAACTTTAATATATGCTGACGTGTCTCCAACTTTCATCTCAAGTCCATCTGAAACAAAGCAAAAAACAATGAACATGCCCTGAACTGACAGTGTAGTTTCATTGTTCTGTGTCACAACTAATCATCCACAATAATGACACTGAGCTTTTTTGAAGAAAAGAAAAAAACAAAAAAAACTCCTTTCTCAGTTATAGGACCTTGGAAAAAAATCCTTGTGCTCAATGCTGAATATGTTTAGTGTTTAATTTCTCTAAACTAAAAAAAGCTATAAACAAACACTCATGAACTTTCTCTAAATTTGGAGTTTGGAGTTCTAGTTTTGTTGTGCATAAAGATGTAAAATCCACAGGAAGAAATTCACATTTTAACCATTTTATGGTATCGTCACTGTTAAAGTCCGTTTTTTTTTGTTTTGTTTTGTTTTTTTGTTTGTTTGTTATTGTTTGTTATTAATCTTCATACTTTTCGCGGGACCAACATTACATTCACTGTATTTCAGGTATATTTCACTCCAGTGCACGAAAATAAAACAATTCTGTTTGAATTACTTTATAAATATTTATATACACACACACACACACATACATACATATTATATATATACATATATATATACATACATACACACACTCAGAAGATTATTGATCAGCTGATCAGGACAGATGAGAACACAACAAACAAACATCTACAGAT
>JBAMYA010045283.1:0-11834 GCA_037176975.1 Arrhamphus sclerolepis
CTATCTGTCTGTCTGTCTGTCTGTCTGTCTGTCTGTCTGTCTGTCTGTCTGTCTGTCTGTCTGTCTGTCTGTCTGTCATCATGCTGTGAAAAAATAAGTAATAATTTTTTTTTTCCTGTTCAGTCAAAATCAGACTCATGCCTCTAAGAGAGTTGGCTGATGAGGCTCAGAGTGGAAAGCGATATGTAACAAATGCTGGCGATGACTTGTCTCACAAGTCTCGGGTCAGCACACAAACACAGGATCAATCAATTAGCAAGTACTCTGAAAAGATGGCAATATGCAAGATATGTTGTCACATCCTTAGCGAGTGACTTTCCGAGAAAAACAAAAGAAACAAAAAAAAGTCCTTGGTCAGTTTTTGCACATGTTTGTTTATTTGCAACAAACTAATCCATCTGCATTTATGGCTGACAGTGTCATGATTCATGTTTCTGGACTATTGATGTCATGTTCTCCCTGTTTTCTTTGAATGGTTTTCCATTTCTCATTGTGCTTCCCAGTCACTTAACCCAGCTCACCTGTTGTCTGCCTAATTATCTCCAGCTGTATATAAGCCTCTCCCAGCCACAGCACAGCTTCCAGCTTTTCAAGTCAAACCAAGCTTAAACAAACCTGACTCTTTTCTGTCTTCTGAACCCCTGCTTTGCGTGTTCCTTGTCTGAAAAGTTTTTGCCCCCTGATCTTATGGTATGACCCCTGCTTGGCCCTCTGGATGCTGCTCTGCCTGCCGATTTCTCTGATCTGTTTAATCAGTGAAGATCTCGTCACCTGTCTGGACTGTTATTCGGACCATGGTTTTCCTGAAACGTCCCCATGGTGTCTGCTACACCCCGACAGGTTGGTCTAAGCTCATCTTGAGAAAAACTGTGCTGACCTGCCTTAACCCTGTCACTCACCTGCCTCTCTGTGCTTCAGATTGGTAATCAGTCCCTGTGGTCCAGTGTCCAGAGCTGCGATCTTCTTTTTAATTAAAACCTGTAAATGCTTTATTCTGTGTATTGGTGGCATTTTTTTTTTTTGGGGGGGGGTCCGTTAGTATACCAATTCATTACAGACAGAGCACACAAAAGATACAATTTGTCTATAATCTGCGTTGTTGAGGGGAGTCAGTACAAAGAAATGGGATAGCAGAGGTCATGCTTTGAATTAGCAGGAGGATGATCATAGCTCATATTTACTTCTTTATAATAGACATATTTGCTTCATGTACAGTGTTGAATCAAAACAAATGGTTTGAGAGATGTTAGTTTTCCAAATATGTAGTTAATCATTAAAAGTGCTTAGAAGTACATTTCAAAATAAAGGTATCTGCTCTTTTATGTCAATTCAGTTATGAAAAAAATGTCTTATGGTGCACGTTAAAGCTCCAGCTCTCACTGGTCCCAGTGCAATATCATGCACAGGTGTTGTCCAGACACATTAAACACTCTTAGAAAGCTATAGTTTCACTACATTTAATCCTTGCAATACCACATCTTTGCTAAGTACCACGACTACTTGGTCTTTCTGTCAGGTGTGCCAAACATGTGCTGCAGAACCTGTTGGTAAAAGTGCATCTTGTCATGGATGAAAGCAACAGATGGGGATCCTTCTCCTTTTGAGCTCCTCCATGAGACATTGAATAACATTGATCTTATCGTCATCTCCAACTGGGATTTCTTTTTTTTTTTTTGTTTGACAATAAACACCAACCTACACACAATTGTTCACTCCCACTTGGCAAAAACACAACTCAGCACCAGCAGGGAAATGCAGCTCTCCAATCAAATTGTGTGTCTGCAGGAGCACCTTTGGATGGCCCTGGGTCTGCAGCTTACTAATTTAACAACACAAGGGAACACATGCAAATTTAAAGCAGAGGAGTTCAATGTTATGACTGATTGATTAAATGTAACGTCTATTCAAAAATAATTAATGCTAGAGCATTTCAAGCATGTGGTTTACATAGTAGCACCTGTAAATCTTCCAAATACAAAGTGTTAATCAAAAAAGAAAAAAACAAAACAGAGGACAGATATTGCAATCCACTATCAAACACATGAAAGCAACGTTGTTACCAGCCAACCGAGCTGCTGACGTCCAATCTGTTCTCCAGCTCACACACAAAGACACGTGCCTGGCCCACACTTTACACTTAAAGACACTGACACACAAACACAGCCCAGATGCACTTGCAAACACAATCACTGAAACACAGCAGTTACAAGATAATGCAACAACTGCGTACATTTGTCCATGTGCTGTTCAAGAAACATGTTCTGTGATAGAAATAATAATTAAGCAGGTCTTTTCATTTTCTTAATATATGTACATTTTTGTGTTTCAGGCCTGTAACACATTACACACACAAAAAAAAAATCATCATTGTCCAGTCTTGTCCATTCTGTCATTGAACATTTGGGGAGGGGGAGTGTTAAAGGTTTTAATTTGGTCCTATTCTTTTTGCAAACACCACATAAGGTGCACAACAGAAGGGCTGCAGGAAACCCAGTCCACTTTCTGTACTATCGTCCTGACTTGTGGTGTAAACGTGCTCTGAGAAGCCAACAGGACTAGAAAGTACTATATCAGTGCAATCCGTTTGCCATTTATATTTCCATGTCATTTCTAATTATTAAGCCTGCAGTGACTAGGAGTTGCACATCTTTGTTCTTCCTGGTTTTCCAAGAGAGCTCAACATGACTGAAAGATCACATGTGGTCAGAAGATTTACACAGTTCTGAGCAACTGTTTCTCTCTAGTCAGAATAACAGGAAATGCTGTTAGATGAGTCTAGAAACGTTTAACAACTGAGCGTAAGAACTGTGTGTGACCACTGTGTGATCCAGAGCCTTTCAGTTTAAAAGAACAAATGTACTTAATTAATGGGAAAATTACACAGGACACACAGTTTCACCTCCACATATATGTAGCATGATTAAAAATCAGACTTTTACAATAGTCAATAACCATATTTGTGCTCATTATTTTATAATGCTCAGTATGAGAAAAGAAACAAATGCTTATCCTCTTTCAGAATTAAGACATGATAATAAGACATAATAGTTCCCCCTGTGACTTTCACACTATCAGGGGACATCTTGATGAGTGAAAATGCTCTACTCGGGGGCTCATTACTTTGATCCTCTTCAGGATGTGTGAGTCACCAACTTTGCAGCGCGCAGTTAAAGGCCACTTTATTTTTTAATGACCAAAACCCTTCTTCTTTACAGTGTACATTTATATTATATGTAAATGGAAGTGGAGTTATTTGTGGTGTTTTGGTTTTTACATAAACACAGTAGGTACGTTTTGTTGTTTTTTTTGCTTGGTTCTTGTGCTGTAACATGAGGCAGAGGTGAAGTCTTTTAATACAGTTATGACAATGTCAGTGGCTATAGAGAGGGATGTGGAGGTTCATTACATAACAATGGTAAATTACTGAACTGCCAGTATCTATGGGAGAAGAACTAATTATGCTCGGGAGCAGACAATAAAGATCTGAAGAGCTGTCGCCCCAGACTGCCATCATGGAACAAATGACTTTAATCACATTTTAATATGATTTTACAACTGTGATATCATTGAAAACGTTGTGCTCAGCAATCCAGTGTGTTTTGTTATATCCATATACTGTATATTTACATTTAAAAGCAAACTGTATTTTTGTTGTCGACTGTTACTTGACATGTGCAAGTTAATGTATGCAGCCCAACAATTTGTTTCAAAGCTGCAAAGTCAGAACACGCACGGATACTTGTGCACAATAAACCTTTCCAAACATTTGATTAGCCATATCTTCTACCAGCCATTGTTAACAATACTAATTCATAACAAATATGAAGCATTTATTAAGTAGGAACAGGTCAGGTCAGGTGACAGGTCCACTTTAAAGAACAACAACAACAACAAAAACCAGTACTTTGGGTATGTCTGTCTTTATGTACTGAATTGCTATAAACAATCAACTTAGCAGAGAGTTTATGTTAGCCATGCTGGATTCTGAAGTTGCAGAGGTCAGGTTTCTCTGACTGGAGTTGGAATTCACGTCTGAGCGCATTTCAGATTCGTTTTTTGACAAGGAACTCAGAAATGCCAACTTCTGAGTAAAAAGAACGCATAACTTGCTAAATTTTTAACACTTCAGACTGTTCATAGTGAAATCAGTTAATTCAATGTCAAAATCAAATCAAATCCAGGTGTCCCTATAACCTAAAGACCCAATTTTGAGTTATATATTTCAAATGATATTGTTCAAAAACATTTTTTGTCCACACCAGTTTAATTATGCCTCTCATAATTACATGAGAGGCAAGCTTTGGATGAATTGTTCCATCTTTCAGCTTGGATAAACTGCAGGAGGCACCGTGTTAAGTTCCCACTCAGCTGAAAGGAACTGTCCTATTCATTTCAGGCACGTGATGGTGCAGATCTCAGTGACATACTAATGCAGCTAAACTAAAAAATCAAATATGCTCTGGGTACAGTACTGTACACGCAAAACACATCCACGTGTGCACAATTGTCTGCAGACAGACACACATACATATAAGCACTAGAGTACAAGCAGGTGGACCCAGATGGGTCAAGGAACTGGCCGAGCCAGTCACTAAACAACAGGTACAGCTGTGTCACATGAGGAGTCAGGCAGCACACGTGCAGAGCAAATGATAATCACACGACTGGGGAAAGGTATGTGTGTACATACAGTGCTTTGTCACACTTACACGCTCAAGTAATCAGTGGATGTGAGTCTCTGTGGATGTGTGTCATGCATGCAACATCTGCAAAATCCCATGAGATCAGTGAAGGAGAGCTTGTGTAGTGTGGGATTTTCTGCATTACGTTAACATCTGGTATTGCGTTCAAATCAGTGGAAAACTCCTGCCATCCGACTAAACTCACTAACGCACACAATGGATGGAATTCTGATGAGCTTATGAGGTAATTACAGCCTTTAAACTGAGACTCCCTGATCAGTGTCGAAAATGAAAGTTGTTTTTTAGGCTTTTGTTTTAATTGCCTCGTAACAACAATACTGGCTGCAAGAGAAAAACTCAGTGACTGGGTGTTAGCAATAAATGCAAGTCCTGATCAGACATCCACGTGTAAGGAAGGTGTTAATACATGTGCATACCATTTTAATAGTCATCACGTGCCAAGGAAAGAACACTGAGATTGGTGGAAGCAATTAACATACTGCACATGAAAAAGCAATTACATACTTTGTCTCAAACTATTCAGCTGTCTCAGAATTTTACTTGGCCTTTGAACTCAACTCAAAATAGTGTATGCTCAATATTATTTGTACTGATATTTCATAAATATACTTCCATCAGGTTTTTACATGATTACAAGGGGCCAAGGCTTTCCATCTTCCACAGCCACTAATTCATTTTATACTCTCCATCTTTTCAAGTAAAGCAGTACAATACAGAAGTGCTGTGTTGCAGGACCCATCCAGAAGCTGTTTAACAAGGTTGTTTGTGGGGTTTTTAAGCTTTCCAATTTAGAGGCCACAAATAAGTAATAGAGTGCTTGGAGATAGTAGCATTTTTTTGTTTTGTTTTGTGTGTATGGTGTTTTTGCTTTCACAAATTAAAAAGAAATGTAAATCTGGATCTGCACTAAAACTGAACCCGAACTTTGCCATGTTTGCAATAAGTTCAATCAATTTCAGCCTTGTAGATTTTGATTATATTTGCAGACTGCATTGGAAGCGTGCCTCTCCCTCAGCTCTCTTTGCAGAGTTCAAATTTTGGAAATGTGTCCGCTGAGGCTTAAGTGGCACACAAGTAGGTCCTAATCCCGTTTTATTCAGTTAAGCGGTAATAAACCCAAGCAGCCGTGGGCAACATTAAGACTTACATTTCACATTTTCCACCCAGTATTAATAGTTGAATATTTTCCCGGCCAAGATACAGAGCCACATTGTTTTCCTCCATCTTTAATGTGCACCTGAAGCCATTACTCGTTTTGTTCCTCCCCCATCAGGACACACAAACTTTCCTGCATACAGTACTTACTCTGCCCATGGCACCTACACATGTCTGACATATCTGTTCATTTAAAACTACTCATCATGCTTGTTTTGTTGAGGCAATAAAAATAATTAAACAACTCATCTACTGCTCTGTGCTGAAACTACACCACATGCCCTCAGGTACTTCTATCATCAATAAGATTTATAATTAATGACTTGGGAACCCCTTGATACAAGTTTGTGTTTCTTGTCTAATATGTTAAAGGTTACAAATTTGAGGTTGTTGCAGCACCAGAAAAAGAAAAAAAAAGCAGGAGAAAGAAATATGTCATGTTCATTCCAATGGACTGTGGGTTTAAAGGGGTCAAAGCTGTCATCATTGAAGTCTCCCTTGACAACAATAGTAGAATTTATTTGCAAAGTATTGTTATTAATGTCAAGACAGGCAACATTAATCAAAGTGGCATGGACCCGGGGCATCATTTGCACCAATGGCTTTGGGAGGGCGGTTGCATCACAGTGCTCGGGCCTGACTTTTGCTGCTTGCAGCTATATTACAAGTCTGTTTTTGTTTTTGTTTTTTTGTTGTTTTTTTTTTTTTTTGCATTTTACTCTCTGTTTCGTCAGTGTGATCAAAGTTCATGTTTGCCTCTGTGTATTACTGCCTCTGTCCTTGTGGCAGTAATATAAACCAACCTTGGCATGTATTTGGCTTATTTATTTTTCCCATGTACACTTTCAATGGGCTTACCCGTTCTGTGGTGACAGTGCAAGAGGATGATGAATTCTCTTCAGTTAAATTCAATTATACGTTATCATTAGCGTAAGGGAAATTAATAAAATGGAGAGGGGGTTGGTTTATTGTTTCCACAAGTCTGCATTTTTATTTGGATTTATTTATTGGAAATTAAATGAGTTGCTCAGTCTTTTCTTCTGTCTTTCCTTTTTTTTCCCTTTTTTTTCCCCTTTTTTTTTTACTCTAAGGTCACCCAAGGCAGATGAGCCTGAAGAAGTAGGACTTCCTGTGGAATGAAGGCAATATGAGCTGAGTCATTTCTCGCTGATGGAGGAATTTAGCAGAGAGACTGTATGCACTGGGGATTTTAGCTGATGTATAGGACACACTACATCAGAAGCCAACAAAACAACTGTACATATTGCCATATATTACTTTTAAGTCACCAAAAAATGTGAAAAAGAGAAAAAAATCCTAAGTTTCAATACATTATAGACAGAACAAGGAGTGAATTCACCACTTATTTTATTTCTATAAGGACATACAATGTTGATCTTCCCACAGGCTTTAGTTAAGGGGTGCATTGAACACCACTTATTACTATTACTCATATTTATTTGTATGAACACAAAATGAAAAAAAGCCCCTTTGAAATGAATGGGGTTTGCCTGAGAAATCAAAATCCAATCAAAACCCTCTTTGAAGCTATAAGGTTTGGCCATATTTCATTGTACAGACATCATTCAAACAATAAACGCTCTAAAGACTTTGGACTATAACATACTGAAGCCATGTTTAGTTGTCATTTATCGTCTTTGAGAAATTGTGATTTCAGTTTTTATGATTTTTCAGAAATTTCCTTGTCTTGGCCTCCACTGTAAATTATGTCATCTTTTCCTCTGGCTTCCCATAATCTGAAAAATTCTGTTTCACTCGTCCATCACCTCCACATCCTTCACTGAACCTACATAAATTATACATCAGAATGTAGCTATTTTTGTCTACTTTCAGACAATCTTAACATTGTTTGAAAGCTGACTTTTTAAGTGTGCATTACAACAAGTAAACTCATGGTGAACCCGTTGGCTGCAGGTTTGATGTTGAGATTTAATAATACATTACATGAAGTCAATGAATTATTGAAGGAATTAGCAATTAATCCTCAAAATGTAAAAAACTAAATGTCCAATAAGATAATTATTTTGACATATATTCAATTGATGTATATCGTAGTGTGCATTAGAGTCTATATGAACATAATGTTTAAAGTCCTTTTACCTGCCTGCACGTTTGAACGACTCAATTTCTTTTTGCAGTGCACATATAGACCAAAAGATTTGATGTATAAAGACATCAAAGAAGAGCATCTTTTCATCTGAGGCCACAATGATCTCAGAGTTGAGTGTATTGCTCTGAAAATGTGGGTCCACTTTATTTATTGTGTGGATGTGAGCATGTGTCCACACCACAGGAGGCTGTCACATGTCAATTAAGAGTTTTGGAGGATCTTGGATTCTCTTGACATTCATGGGTAGGTCACTCATGTTTGCTTCATTTAAGATATTTTAGCAGAAAAAAATGTTGCCTAAAATGTAGCAACAATGAACATGTGAGAGCTTTAGTAGAAGATTTTTTATTGAGAAGATATTGCAAGTGAGACCCTGGGCCATCAAAGGAATCTGATTCAGATATTGTTTTTCACATGGATCAGGTGTTGCACCATGAACACTAATTTAACCATTTCGTTACATAAGGATCCCCCCCAGATCTGGTATGGCTGATCCCATACCCCCCAACTCAGTGGCAAACTGGTGGTTCTCTAATAACTATGATTTGTGACTAACCCACTTCAGTTAAAGCATTATGTTTCTGGTTTTGCTCTCAGATTCACAGCGGCAGACTGAAGACTTGCACGATGGAAGAGATTTGGGTTGATCTTAAATCCTTTCTGGCTCAATCAGTTTTCATCCCCATTGACCTCTGAATTATTGCTTATTTTTAAGCTATTTTCTTTTGGTGCTAAAGTAGCTGTTGTTTTTGTAGATCTATAGATCTTACATAATACTGTTTGTGTTTTGGTCTGCAGTTTTTTATTTTTATTTAAATAAAAATAACAAAAAAATAAATATTTTTTTTGCAATTACTACCAGTCTCCGTGTGACTGATCAGTATGTTGACTAATATATGCAGCACTGCGGACAACATACACAAGCGATTTTTTTTCTCACCTTCAAGTGAAAAAAGGTAAGAACAAAATCCTTTTTTCTCTTTTTGATCAGGATCAGCATTAGTGAATGTGTAGAGAGGAACATGATTTGCATTTTTTTAATTAACTGTTCTTCCGTCTCTGCAAATGTTGACTATGGATTGAGATTGTTGGTACAATACTCACATTTCTACATCGTTTGTTGTCTCCATGACAACAAGTACTCAGACAGAAGCTGTTGCTATGTACTGCTTTAAGTGGACAGAGGTCTGAGGGCTGGTGAAGCCGTCTCTGTTATTCATGCATCCCTCTCCCTCTATTCATATAGGTCCCTGATGAATAAGTCTGTGTGCATGTGTGCTGTATTGTACATTCCTCAGTTTGCGTCTTCTAATCCGCATGTTTCTGTTATATTTATGCATACATTTCCATTTCGTATTTTTCAGTGTGAAGTGCATTGAGCTTGCATGAAATTAAATTTGCTATAGAACTAAATCTTTCAATTCTTTCAAGGCTTGTTTAGAGCATTTTTCATCTAATGCGTGGATACAATTTATTTAATATTACTTAATTAGTTACTTCATTTCTTCTTGGTTTCTTTTTTCTTGTTTTTTTTTTTTTCAGTTGTTTGAGTGTATTGATTGCCACACAGTCTCACAACAATCACTACACAGTGCTAAATCTTTCTCCACGTCTGATGAATATGAAAATCGGCACACTTTTGAAAATCCAAAGTCTTGCAGTTGACGTTCAGTCTCTTCTTCACTATTTTCACCACTGCTGTTACCCTGGAAAACCCTCTCAGAACAGGAGCTCCAGTTGCCATGATGAGTTTCCAGTTTTCGCATTACTGAACTCAGACTTTCAAGGAGACACAATATGCCTTAAGTTTGAGAGGAAAAAGAAGCAGAATCAGCTTTATTGCCAAGGGCTGCATACATAAAAAGGCAATTTGGTTCACTTTCAGTATAGAGGATACAGATTAGAAAGAGTTTAAATTGTAGTGTAAAAAAACCAACAACATAGTTCTTGCACAGTCAGTATTAACAGTGCTGAGATGCAATACAGACCTTATGGTCTGTAACAGCTGGAAGAGGTTTTTTATTTTTGTTATTTTGCTTTGTTTTGTTTTTGAAGCCCATTGCCATCTCCACCGTCTTAAGTAGGTCCATCTCCAGATGGGTGTGACCACATCAGAAGACCAGCTGTTCCACTGACTGTCTGTGTGCAGAAGACAATTTGCCGGATGAGACCAACAATGGTGATGTCATCAGCAAACTTCCACAGTTTCACAGACGGATCCCCTGAGATGAGATCATTTGTTTAAAGCAGTCTCCAGTCTAGGTTCTTGAGGGCCAGTGACTTTCTTGTTTTAGAGGCTTCCATGGCTCTTCCCTTCCCCTGGCTCAGATTATTGGATCATTAACAGACTTGCACGGACCTTCATGACAAACTGCGGGTGACCACTAATTTGAATCAGGTGTGTTGGAACAAGGACCCATCTAAAACACGCAGTGCCAGAGTTGGGAAACGCTGGTTTTAAGGGTGTGGAAGGACATATCCCTGATGGGGATCTAATACAAGTGTTCTGAGTACTGGAAGTTTTTCCCCCTAGTCTAACCTGCTGCCTCCTGTCAGCTGAGACGCTTCCTGAGGTATTAATAAATTCTCTGTGATGTATATTGGTCTATAGCGCATCCTCTTCAACACCTTCAACTGTGTCTTCAAACTGTCATGTTCAAAAGTTAGTTGCCCAAAATTACAAAAAGTCATTGAGTCATGAGGTATTCTTAATTTTGCACTGTTTGTTTCTGAATTTTGTTTTTGTATAATAAATAATGCACAGGTAGATATTGAACTGAAGCAGGATAACTTTTGATTGCATCTCTTCTTGCAGCAGCTTCTAGTAGGAGGTGCAGTGAGACACTCAGCTTCACCTCTCTCCTCTTCTTCAGGATGTGCCTGTTTTGAATCTTGTGCTGCAGCTTTGTCCTGCCCAATTCGAATGGCAGTAAATGTTCTTGCCGCCATTGGCCCTGCCTGTCTCCTATCATATCAGCTTCTGAGTTTTGTTTTTTGCTGCATCACTAATGGATGAGTCCATGATTCATGCTCCCCTGCACTTCCGATTAACCAATTGTTGTTTGCTGTTTGTTGAGGTTCTCTACTGTGCTTTTGTCTGAAAAAGTAATACCTACTCTATAATTCATGCAATTACAGAAAATAAGCATTCAGGTCATCAGCAATTTGGTTATAAGTGCACAAAAGTTTATTTATTTATTGTTGTTGTTTAAGTTGTGTGTTCTCTTATTTCTCCACTATTTCTTTTCTGTGTTTTGTTTTCATAATGTTGCATCAAACTGCCCAAGATGACTTGTCAGTTCTCAAGTCTTTTGACTATTTCCATCAGTTTTGTAAAAGTGCAACATTCTATGTTCTCATGCAAAACAGAAGACAGAAAGACTTGAAAAAAAAAAGTATCTTATATCCCAGCAACAGTTTAATTACAAGAAACTGGAATGGTGGAAATTTCCCATTATTCACATCCAGTACCATTACTCTGCTTAGAAGTCATTTCTACACCTTCAAATTCAGCGTAACTTTATGGTCTTTGGAATAAAAACCTCCCATATGTTGCCATGGTATTGTGCAAACAAAACAGGTTTCCAGGTTCCACGGTGGCTCCTCATAAAGGTGGTTTAGCTAGATAAAAGATAACCAAGCATCTCTTATCATTATTTCTGGGATTTACAATACCCAGGAAATTAATGCAAATCATTTCTGTTTGGCAAATGGAGTTGGATAATAAAGCTAAATTTTGATTTAGATTTTAAGGTAATTCTTGAGTCTAGATTATTATTATTATTATTATTATTATTATTATTATTATTATTATTATTATTATTATTATTATTATTATTATTATT
>JBAMYA010045284.1:0-11834 GCA_037176975.1 Arrhamphus sclerolepis
TACATCACATCGACAAGGTTTGTGGTATACATCAATCAGACATTGTTATTCTTGTGGACGTTTTAAGAAATCTTCTTTAACCTTTGTGTTCATGCTTGTAATCACTGTGATAAGCCATGATCTGCAGCTTGCTGTCTGATCTCTTGCATTGCAATGGAAGGAAATTTCATGAAACAACGGGGACCACTCAAGACACTTTGACAACACAAGCAATTTTCTCTCACACATACATCAACAAGATTGATTTATTCAATGAACTAAACATCACTATGGTAGGCCCCAGCATCATCATGGTAGGACCCATGTCACCATGGTAGGACTCAATATCAATATGGTTGGATCCTGCATCACCATGGTAGGACCTAATATTGATATGGTAGGATCCAGTAACATCATGATAGGACCCAACACCACGATGGTAGGACTCAACATCATCATGGTAGGACTCAACATAAACATGTTAGGACCCTGCATCACCATGGTAGGACCCAACATCGCCATGGTAGGACCCAACATTAATATGGTAGGACCCTGCATCACCATGGTAGGACTCAACATCGCCATGGTAGGACCCAACATTAATATGGTAGGACTCAACATCATCATGGTAGGACTCAACATAAACATGGTAGGACCCTACATCACCATGGTAGGACTCAATATCACCATGGTAGGACCCAGCATCACCATGGTAGGATCCAAACATCACCATAGAGAGACAGGGTGAAGATACTCAATATACAATAAGAGTCCAAGTCCAGCAGCCTAGGCCTATAGGAGTATGACTAGGAGGTGGTCTAACAGACTACAGACTTAAAGGCTTTATCAAAAAGGAAGCTCTTAAGCATCATGCTAAATGTAGAGAGAGAGTCTACTTGACAGATGAAGTCTGGAGGTTGATTCTATAATAGAGAAGCCTGATAGCTAAAAGCTCTTCCATCTTTTTTAGACGTACAGACTCTTGGAACAGAATCTGCATTCAGGGAACAAAACCTCAGTGCGCTTCAAGTCTTTACCTTCAATCTTAGAGCTATAGATACAGGGACATGCATATATATTTTTGTACAACAACATTCTGGTAAGAGATTTTTAATCCCAGTGTGTTTTTCCTAGATACATAAAAATAGGTAAATAAAAACATTATATATGCCAACAATGAACAGAGCCTGTCTATTGATAGTTAGTTTGCAGCTGCACTGACTTCGATTTGAGAGGAAGAGAGAGAGAGTGACATGTCACATATTTGTTTAGAATTGAAAATAAACTGACCATGTGATCTTGAAGACTGGATTCTTTGTGAGAGCTGATTTCTTTTGTATGTCACCTTTTATATATGTGTTTATATATATGTTTTGTCTGTCTTTTTAACTAACTGCTGCCTTCTCGGCCAGATCTCTCTTGGAAAAGAGATTTTAATTTCAATGAGACTCACACTTCGTTAAATAAAAGATATAAGTAAATAAATTAATTAATTAAATTTAAAGCACACAAAGTGCCCTCATTTGCCTGTTTTGACGAGGTAAAATATGACATCTGCTGTGTGTCTGCCAGATATATAGCAGATGTAATATTATCTGGTCAGGTTTCAAGGCACTGTGTAGTATGCAGACTGTCAGTAGTACTTTAGTACTATCAAAGGTCATTTGATAAAGTCTTCATTGAAAGGAAAAAATTTTCATTAATAGTATGACAGACAGGAGCATAGAAGAAATAGTATCTTGAGAAATGCTTCTGCTTTTTGTCCCTCCCAGCAATAACATGAAATTTCCACCAATCACAAGACTGAGAGGTGACCTACTGAGATCCTTATACACGGTCTCAAAAGTTTTCTTTGTGCTTTGGGTAATCCTCCATTCTGTAACTGAGCAAAGCTCCAGATTTACCAAGAGATTAGCAAAAAAGTTGCAAGCTGACCAACAAACACTTGAAACTGTTCTGCATCTGTATGATTTAATATAAATGTTCATGAAATAAAGCATCCCTTCTGAAGACATTGCAGAAGAAGCAGGCAGAGGTGTTTATACACTGAGATTTTAAGCACCAGTTCAAACTGCATCATGACATCATGATTACTTACCTAACTATTGTACAAACTGAACTGTATTAAGCAAAGGCAAAGCTGCAGCCAAGGAATAATAGCCATACATATTTTTGACATGCTGACAATTACATTGGCTTCTCCAGTCCGAGAAGTTGTGTTTTCACTTTAATTATTTTAATAACATCTCAGTCTTATTGATGCAATCATTCCTTTTGTAACATGACAACACTCTAAAGACAAAATCTTTAGCTTTTGTTCTTCAAAGTTCAGTCAAAGATAATATGCAGCTGAAGCAGGCTGAATTAAATCATGCCTCTCCGTTGTAATTAAGGATCAGACCCTTATCTGTGCATTTCTAATGTGCCATTTTCAGTGTAGTAACATACCACAAACTGTTACGAGGCTGCTCAGATGCCTCATGCCCTCTGCATCTCATTACTTATCCTTTTTTTGGTGATGTATTCACACACACACACACAGAAAAGGCTACGTGACTTAAGTAACCAGCAGGAAACACAGAGATGTCACAAAGAAAATGTTATTTATATGAAGATTTCCAATTCTGGATTAGAAAAATAAATAAATAAACAAGATATATCTTAACCGTGTGGACTGCTATAATGCTGACTCTGATGTTTCATCACATATCACCCTGGCGACCATTTTGCCTGCAAAAAAAAACAAAAAACAAAACAAACAAACAAACAAACAAAAAAAAAAAACCCCACAAAAGACTAACTATTAAGTTTTCAGCATGCTTCTGCTGGTGAAACTCCCTTTTCAGTTCCATATGAAAACATACACAGACATGTTAGCCAGCAGGGTGCAGATGTGAAAGAGCTGAGACATCTGGCCGTGGTAAATTTGAATTTACGACAGAAACAACAGTTAAAAGCTTTGACCTCTAACTGCAATTCACACAGTTTTTTTGTTTTGTTTTTTTAAATTCTTGCTTAACTATTTTACACATGTAGGCCTTAACATTTGCATTGTTTCTTATGTCTTTGTCATGTTGGTTTTTGCCCAAAAAAATGATAAAGGTATATGATAAATCACAGTTTTGTTTTCATTTCCAATCTTCTATCATACATGAAACAAAAAAGGTGTCTATTTTGTTAAAAAAAGAAAAGAAAAGAAAGAAAGATAGAGAGAAAAGAAAAGCAAAAGCAAAGCATAACATCAGTTGCGGGTGGTTTGGGCTCTCTGGCGAGCGCTTCAGGAAGTTAAGCGAGACGATGTTCTTCAGTCCAGGTGATCAGGACCCACTGCCCTCCTTGTAGACGTTGCTGTCCTCTAACACACCTGATTTAAGTGATTTGATCACCGTCAGCTCATCACAGAAACCTGCAGGAGTCGGTCAATTAAAGACTAGTGGTCAATTTGAACCAGATGTGTTGGAGCAGGACCGTGGGACCTGAGGACCTGGAATAAAGAACACCGCTATGAAGAGCACCAAAGTCCTCAGAGGGAGGCTTGTAGGGTTCAGGTCGCTCAGATTCAGGAGTCAGCATTAGTTTGAAGCCAGGCAACAATGCTGACTAAATATTAGCAGCCTCAGCTGCAGGTTTTCTGGACTTACGTTACCTTCAGGAGCATGCAGATGCTCTCACAGCATTAATCACATGTCAGTAAGCGTCGAGGGAAATTTTCCCTGTGTGCTGTGAACACAGTGTTGTTTGTATGTTACGTCATATTGTTAAGATAATGTGACAGCATCTGAGGGCGCCGAAGTGGAATAAATATAATAAAACACATGATATGTTGAACATAATCAACCACAAAAGGGCAACTCCAGCTGCAGACAGTATTGCTATTTAACAACACCAGTGAACATAAGGCATCTCTAAAATAAATAAATACATAAACAAATAAATAATAAGCAAGCAAATGAAAATAAACCTTTATGACTTTGCTCATCAATGAAACATGCATATAAACTCTAGAGACATTTATACACTTCTGTTGCTGGATGTCTTGGCAGTACAGATTATTTAGTTTTTCTGCTACAGGCATTTTATTACACAAACGTTTGGGCTGACATTAGGGCTCTCCATCAGACAGCTGAGCCAAGTGGGGATAAAAGAAGTCTCTCAGGATGCTCTGGACCTGTGCGGGCTGGAGGTTCACTGCAGCAGGCATCAGCGCTGGATTTGCAGCTGGATTTGCAGCTGGATTCAGAACTTTTGATGGGTTGACAGCAGCAGAGCGGGCCTGTGCTGTGTGGAGGCCCTCGATTGCGCTGGAAAGCCAGATGAGTCTCTTGAGACTCTGGATGTTTCGGCCACGGTCGTGCATCAGCTGGTGTTCAGTCACAGCTCGACGGCTGCAGGGAGAGAACAGCCTCATAATTAAAAAAACAAAAAACAAATTTGATCATACGTTCGACACAAGCAAAACACTAACCTTTGATTTCAAGTGCGAGACAAGATGTTAAATCTGATTGACTGCAGTTTATGTCAAAGGAAAAAAAACAAAAAAAAACTGGGATTCATTGTGAAATAAAGTTTGAGAGATAATGCACTGATTTGAAAATCATTTGCACTCTACATTTAAACTAAGTCATTTGGTACCTGTTGCCATCAAAATTTAAAAATGTGTAATATTTCACAATGCTCAGTGAGATCTCTGCCTATCATTTAAAATTCTATAACTGAAATAATAATAATAATTAAAAAAAAACATGAAAAATATCAAGACATGCTGTGATTGTCTATGATCCTAAAACATTGAATCTGTAGACTTTATAGAACTTCAGCGTCATTTATTTGTGTCCACAGAGGGGAAACTGGTTTTGCAGCACAGGAGATCAGATAAAAAGAAAAATGGACAGAATACCTGAAAAACATAAAAACACACAGGCACATAGAAACACAGATGCTCAAAAAAAAAAAGATTTCCCCAGCTATAGTGAGTCTTAGATCAAAAACTTTGGGTTTGCAATAATAAATAGTAAAGTAAATAAATAATAAAAAGCAAAGTGTTTTGTTTTTTGTTTTTTTTTTTAAAATAGAGAGATTGTAAAATTTTCATAAAATAGACAAATAAATGCGAGAGACTCTGAGTTTCACTGTGGTCACAGTGCAAGCAGCTAACTCCTATGGATTTTATTTCATTTAGGAAGGACATGGCTGCAGAGATGAAGGAATATTTGTAGTTTCTCCTTACTAAAGGAAATCTTAACCTTGAGCCAGAAGGAAGTGCTGAAGTTTAATATTTAGCAAATATTTTGCTTTTGAAACTATAGAAACTGACCTCAGTTCCCAAATATTTAAAGAATGTGATCAGATTCGTAGCTCTGCCTTGAAATGTGTTCCTCATATCATTTTTCAAAATAAGGACATCTGTCTTTTCTTTCTTTCTTCTTCTTCTTCCAAAAAGATAACTGTTCAGTAGAACCTTTTGATATTTTGTCTCTGCTGTTTTACTTTTAGTCATTTAGAGGATTCTTTTCTCTGTGGTGACTTCCAAGTGAGCAACAGCATTCAAGCTTCAGAAACTCAAACTTCGGCATTAAATGGAGAAATGACAGAATTCCAGTGCAAACTAAGCGCCACGTATGAATCGTGGGGGTTTAGAGGCTCTATTTTAGTCAGAAAACAGGGTGTACATAATTTGCACAAAACTGTATTTTCCTTTTTTGCACGTCATCTCAGTGTCACGGCTGTTACAGGTAACAACTTCACTTACACACTGGAGGGAAAAAAAAGATGCTGGTCTCACCTGTCATTCAGTTGACACTGGCCAGTCGTTAAGATAACGAGAAGCATGACAGCAAGCAAATGCACAAGCCTGTGGGACATCTGCATCGTCTGCAAGAACGCAGCCAGAAACGTTTCATGATCAACAATCCATCTACTCAGTCAGATGTTTTAGAGTAAGATAAGGTGTATGATTACAAAGAATATACAAAACGTAAATCATGAATTAGGCGTGAGAGATTTAAACTTTAAAATTGAGGGATATTAAATAAAGAAAATGTTGAAATCCAATTTAGAGTATTACATAAGAGCTGTAGAGTTTGCGTTCAGGATTTCTTTAAATTCACAGCAGGTCACTGTGAGCTGAAAGGTTTATTCATTTTTGAAAATGTTAAAACAAGAAGTAAACTGAAATCAAGATGTGTTTTAGTATCAGGTGTGAAATTATGGAATTAACTGGCTAAAAGAGTGTACTTCATTTACATTATGTGTGAACGTATAGACATATGTGTTTATGTGTATATGTATGTAAAATGTCATGATAATTAGCTGAGGTATTTTTTATATACAAGGTTGCATTAAGAGCTGATTTTCTATTTAAAATGTTGTTTGAATAGGTTTTAAAGGCAAAAAAAATAAAAAGGCATTTGCTTCAGCCTATTCCTTTTTGGTTATGGATTCTGGCTATTTATTATGATAGTTTTTGACCAAAATAACCAGTTATCTATTCTAATTTGTATTATTTGCTGATGAAGACTGCACAATGACTGATGTCTGATGGCTTAAACGTACTGCAAAACGGGTGTCACACATAAAGTGATTTTCTGTATAAATACAGTTCTTTTCCATCTTAAGAAAATACACCAATATGCTGCTTTTTAAGGGAGGAAAAAAAACTTAAAGCTTTTCAAAAGCCTTGGAGAAATGTTTTTGCTTGGACCTCTAAAAGTTAAGATTTAAAATTCAACTTTCTACAAATGAAAAAAGAAATGGAAGCCTGATATTTGACGTTTACAAGGTCGTAAGTGCGTAATGAATCAGATGCCTATTCCTATGCTCTTATCATGAGAAGATTCACCGTCCTGCATGTATTTTATCGTTCTGTCACTCTAACCTAGATTTCTGAATTATCCAACGAAAAAAAGTACCAAATTTTTTTTCAGCGTTGCTTTCTTACATTTTCTTTCTTTGCAAAAGATTCACATCCTTTAGAGTTTGAACATCTTTACGGGTAAACTGTGTTGTCTCAGACACTCAAGTATGAAAACTGAAAAAATAAAAGGCAAAAAAACCCAAAAAATAAACAAACAAACAAAAAAAAGTCAAATTAAAGAAAAAAAATGTCTAAAAGATTGAAGTGAAAGTACTTACATTGTTCCCTGTTGATTAGAGCAGCTCCTCTGATGTCTGATGATTTAAGTCTAAACTGACATCAGATTTGACCTTCAGACCTTCTTATAAAGCCTTCTGACACACACACACACACCTACACACACACACACACACATAATGATGGCCACCCACATGCTCAACAGTGGCAAAAAAAATTGAAAATGGAGCATCTGATTTGCTAATGAAATAAACGTCAGGAACACCATCTCTGACATGTGCCTTTTTTCTGCAGAGAAAATGTCAAACATTATATTTGTGCTAACATGATCCCTACACCCCCCCCACCCCCCGCGCCTCTCGACATGACAACACACTCAATTGCATTCTTTATATAATCAAGTGTTTTGAAAAGGAGGATGAAATTCAATTGAGGGATTAACTCTTTTTTATTTATACATTCATATTTTTATTCTATTTTTTCAATCTAATCCTCCACATTTGTTAAAAGCAGATCCTGGCGGGAGACAAAAGAGGAATTAAGAGGAAACGGGTTGAAAGGGTTTCATTGATGTTGAGGACGAACGAGTCAGGGCATCAAACTCAACGTCATCATGTGTCACTTCAGCTTTAAATGTCTCTAAACAGAGTCTGTAGTTAAGATGTTTGCAGCTTGGAGCTCTTCATCAGCTGCCTGACATTACCACCGACATCAACACTAATGAAGCCGTGGAATGAGGTCCCTGGTTGCCGTGGCGCCACCGCAGTCACCATCAGAAATGCAGTCGTCTTGACAACATCTTCCAGGATGAGTTTCTCTCAGGAAGAAATGTAGAAAAGACAACAGATGGAAGAAAGGAGAAGTTCGTGGGGAAAAGAGGGACTGAAGTGGTTTTAAAAGAAAAGTTAAGATGGAAAAAGTTGGGTAGACCTCAGAAACACCATTTTTTACAGCAGAAATTAAATGAATTGAATAAATGGGTTACTGTTACACTGTTCTTTTCTTTTTAAAGACGTGACTACAAATACATAATATCTATTACAGCTGGTGATTTTCAGGAAAGACAAAGAAAATCCAAGCACTGTTTAACCTGTAGCTTACCAGCATGCTAGCATTAACACAAGAGGAAGGATTAGCATAAATGGATTTCTGTCAGTTGGACCACATTTCCCTGCATCTTTCACCAACTCCCTGCTGAGAATAAAGGACGTTTATTCTAAACAGCTGTTGCAAATTTACAGAGGATTCTTAGTAATATAAAACACATTTCTTAATAGTTGTAAGCTTCAGCTACATTCATTAAATTCTGTTATTTAAATAATGTTTAATGTTTAATTCAGTTCATTCATGCACATAACAACAACCAAAAAAAGGAATTTAGGCAGAAGAATATTGATTGTCGTAGCCTATTCAAGCAGTAACCAGAGATTACTGTAATGTAGCAACATAAAACAACCCAGCCTGCTCTAACTCACCAAAATCATAGGTGTGAAACCAACAAATAATCAATCATTTTCAAATAGTGCATTTAAACATCCAAAGTTGACCAAAATTCTTCACAGAAATTAAGAACCAATAAAAGATAAACATGGACTATAAAGAAAGTAACCAAGCACATAAAACAAAACAATTAAAAAGCTGTTCATATAAGAAAATTTAAAAAAATGTTAAAAGTAACAGTGTTGTTAAATGCCAAATGCCATCCTAAATAGGGAGGTCTTCAGTTTTGATCTGAACAGAGACAGGTCAGTGAGGGTATGGATCTCCAGTGCTCCAGAATCTCGCACCAGCGACTGCAAAAGAACAGTCCCCCGATGTTTTCAACCTTGTCCGTTATACTTCTAACAAATGTTGTTCAGCAGAACGCAGGGCTCACCTCGCATGAATAAGACATTAATAGCACTAAAATCAAACAAGAAGAGTTTAAACTGGATTCTGAACTGAACTGGGAGCCTCTGTAGAGAGTAAAAGACAGGTGTAATGTGGTCATGTTTCTGCTTATTGACAAGCTTGTCGATAAATGAGCAGCAGTGTTCTGGTCAAGTTGTACAAACAGGTAATAATGAGCTACTGGGGAGTTTGGAAGGAGCAAGTACGATGAATTGTGTTTTTATGTCATTTACACAGAGGAAACTATGAGACAGCCAGAGTTTAGCATCTGCACATGGATTCTAATGCACTTGATGAATCTAGCAGAACTGGTAGATAAGATCTGCAGATTATCTGTATACAGATAAAATCAAACATTTTGGTGTGAAATCATAAATGCTAACGCCGGCATGTATAAGGAGAATAAAACAGGGCGCAAAATGGATCCCTGTGGTACGCCAGAGGGATCATTAGTACATTAATCATAACTGAGAAACTTCTGTTTGAGACACTGGTCTAGAATTGGAGAGGACTGTGGGTTCAAGATTAGATTTCTTGAGTCAGGGCCAGACCACAGCATGCTTAAAAGCAGTTGGTACAGATCCTGAATGAAGACAGTGGTTAATAAATGAAAGGAGACAGAGTCCCACTGTGTTAAAACCGCTGGAACACTTCTGGGGGGGGAGGGGTGATGAGAGTAAAAACTCTTTAATCACAGTAGAAGGAACAGAAGAGGAACATGTATGGGGACTGTAAGACTATTATTAATGCGCAGCCTCACAGAAGCCACTGTATCAATGAAATACTGAAGAAAACGAACACAGGTTGATTTTGACACGTTTCAGAACATTCAAAGATGGATTTGTAACAGACTGATTTCAATTAGAGATGGTGGAGATGATGTTTGCCAGATACTCACATTTTCAGTATACCATTACCTTCGGCATGCCCAGTGATACATGTACTCTGTCATTTTCCCACCTGCATTCAGCATGTCTGCGGTGCCGTCTGAGAGCGCGAGTGATGTCATTGAGCCAGGCATCAGACTTAGCTTTGGTAGGAACAATAGAGTCCAAATTCCATGAGGATGTGGAATGAAAAGAAGGGATGAGGGATTTGGCTGCAAGAAGAGAAACTGAAAACTCAAATATGACATTGAGATGGTCTGAAATACAGGTATCACATATTTCTATGATAGATACTGGAGGCCCATAGGAGATAATAAGGTCAAGAGTGTGACCATGATTATGTGTGGGAGCATTGACAAGTTGAGTTAGGTTAAAAGAGACCAAAAGGCTCTGATATTCATTTACATTTGGCTGGAAGAACAACAGACATGAATATTAAAATCCCCACAGATGAGCAAAGTGTTATATTTTACTATCAATTCAGGTCTGAGCATTCAGGGATCATCTTCTTATTATATTTGGGAGGTCTGAACCACCTCAACTGGCTCCTCTCAATGTGGAGGTGCAACGACTCTGAGTCTCTTCCAGATGACTGAACTTCTCACCCTACCTGTAAGAGAGAGTCCATCCTAGGAAACTCATTTCAGCCACTCGTATCCGTGATTGCATTCTGTCAGTCACTACCCACAATTCTTGACCATAGGTGAGTGTGGGAACAAAAATCGACTAATAAACAGAGTTTTGCATTTGTTTCAGTTCTCTCTTTACAAAAGACTGGTACAGAGTTCATATTACTGCAGACGCCCTGTTTAAACCACCATTTTAACATCATGTGCAGGTTTTCTTACTTTAAAACCTCATCAATGACTGAACTGGGAAATAAATAAAACAATAAATAAACAAACAAATAAATAAAACAAAAATAAATGAAACTTTATTCATGGGATTTTTTTCATATTACCATGCTGCCTTCAAAACAAAATAAATAACAGTTTTTGTAACACATGCAACAACAGTAATATTTTAAAATACTATACACCTTTTTGAAAATTATTTTACTGGGCAGTAATCTAAAACATAGCAAATATATAAAAACTTTCAAATATTTATTTTTACAGTGAAATTCTTCACTATTTTTGTGACAGAATAATGTGGCGTTGCAGTGGGACTATGCCTTATAATCTAAAATAATCTAAAGTTGTGTAACTATAAATAAATGAATCTTGAAGTAAAGGTATAAGCTGGTATGTACATAGTGAGATTTCCTCGTCTTTTACAAACCCAATTCTCAAAAGTTACAGCACAGTGTAAAATGTAAATGAAATCCAAATTAAATTAGGCTGACTAACACGTGTTTTAATAAAAAAACAAAAACAAAACATTTTACTCACAATAAGAGATAGAAAACATATCAAATGTTTAAACTGAGAAAGGGCACCATCTGGACCTCAGGCAGGTCACTTTCGAACCTGAAACAACAAAGACAGGCTTTCATAATGGGTTTAGTATGTGTTGAAGTTCTGGTGCTGAAAGATGCAACGCCTTCCCTGAAAGAGATACTGTCTAGGTGGGAACGTTTGTTGCTCTAAAACCAGTACATACCTTTCAGCAGTAATATTGCTTCTCCAGATGTGCAAGCTACCCATGAGCAATAAGGCATACTCAGACCCTCAGAGATGCAATCTTGTGAAGAAGCCAGAAGATCCCTCGTGTTTTTACCTCAAATCCAGTGTTCTACTTTGCCTCAGTCTATTTGAAATGAGTTTTGGCCCAGACAAAACAACTGTGTTTACTCGTATGTAGCTGGATAGAACTTTAACGTACATTTTGGATGACCCAGCAGTAGATTTTCTATATAAATAAATATTTATATAGAATTTATTCTATAAATATTTATAGAATAAATATTGGTTTATTCAATTTACAAATAACAATTTAGTGACTAAAGTAAGCCATAGGGAATTCATGAACCTGGTAATAAAAAGATC
>JBAMYA010045285.1:0-11832 GCA_037176975.1 Arrhamphus sclerolepis
TTCTGTATATATTCTTAGATTATGAAAGTTGAACCAAGTTTCTATTTTATGAGGATTTAGTAAACTTTAGTGGGTTTTACACAAAATCTGTGTAAAGCTCCACTGCACTGTGTTGGCTCAGTGATGCCGTCTTTGTGTGTGTGTGTCTGTGAGAGAGAGGGAGAGAAAATGACTATTTCTCAGTACGTTGTGATATATTGTTGCCTTGATTTAAAGAAATAATAATACATTTAATGATTGGGCTATCTAATGGCTATTGAGGGCTCTGTTAATAGGCATACGACTGTTTTTAGAAGGCACAGACTGGCAAACATGCAGAGATGAAAGTGCCCATTAGCCAGTTTCTGTCACAGTTCCATTCACTGCAGAATCACCTTTAACCACATTTGTTTTTGTATGTCCACAAGATCAGTATTGCTCCCGAAAAAGTCCAAAATAACCAGGAGCAAATGCACAAGTGAAGTTCATTTCATTACTTGTATGTGGTCAATTGCATATTTGTGTGTTTGGAATACATGAGAATATGAGTGTGTCCAGATTTGACCATTGGCTGAATTCTGACTGTTCAAAGTGTTCTGGTCTCTTTATATCTTGGGTGTATGTATGATATCCAGTAGGGCTAGATAGATGTCTATAAATATTCCAGCCGTCAAGCGTTGCCAAATATTGTAATCTTTGATATTTGTACCCTTTGTTTCACTATCTGAACAATTGTATGTTTACAGTAATGTCGTAGTGAATGTTTGATTAGTGAAGTACATTACATTACAATTTCCTTTATCATCGTCACCTCATTTCTGTCTGTTCTCTTGTGAAGTGATAAATGTTGCTTGGGTCCAGGTATGTTCAGCAGCATGTTTACCAACAGAGTATTGACGCTTCATCTTCATAAAGTTCCACTTTATTTCAATTAAATTGTTCTCTGTTGTGGCGTTTCAACATTTTAGTTCAGAAAGACTAACATGACCTTGAATATGAGGTTTCTTTTTTAAAAACAAATACTGTGCCATAGCAACTAATGCTACATTTCCCTGGGACTGGGAAGGATTCAGGGCAAAGTGTTCAATAATACCATGATGCCAAAAACAATCTCACACATTTGCTTCCTTTTGTGGGAAAATGATGCACTTGCACAATCTTGAGAGAATACAACTGGTGGTTATGATGAACTTCAGTGCCGTATTGGGTAAAATCAGGGAGAACAGGAGAAAATATGGTCAGTGGAACTGTCTAGGAATTTTATTGCTTACATGCAGCCTTCTTATATGCAAGAGGAACATTGTTGTTGAATTCTATAAGTATACTGAATAACAATTAAAATTCATTTCCCCTTGGGGATTAAAAACATATTTTTGAATTAAACTGAACTGAATGTGCCACAGTTAAAACCATTCACAAGTCATATCAGCAGAATTAAATTTGTATTTGGGTGTGAAAATTTGAATATATTTTGCAGTAAGTAGAAAGAAAGTAAATTAAAGTGCCTCTTAACTTTCGCTATTTCAGGCTCTTTTGAATTTCCAGAATACCTGCGGTTCAGTTCAGTTCAGTTTTATTTATACAGCATAAAGTTGCATCAAGGCAACTTTATGTCCAATTACATGGGGGGATGTCCCTGTCAATGGCCAGCCAGTTAAAGGAAGAAATAAGGAGGGAGACAGGACAGCGAGGATGAAGGACAGAGAGGAGAGGTAAAAAGCAAGACCAAAAAACAGGTATAAAAATTTATAAACATGTCGTGGTTGGACTGCAGGTTGGCCACGGCAGCAGGCATCCCACAGTCACCAGTCAGTTTACAGTAAACACACTATTTTTAAATCCAAAATAAAGATGTTTCAGATGACTGTAAGCTATGACAAAAAGACAACAAAAAAAAGTGTTCTCACTCTCCTCTGGAATGTTATCGAGCTGGCAGACGGCTCAAGTTTATCAAGACTATCTAGTCTGGGACAGAATATTTCTGTTTCTGGTAAAAGGCAGAGTCCTCATGTAGCCACCTGGATCCCAAGCTGCTTGTGACAGTGATGTCTAAGTGTTAACTTGTAACTATTTATTAGCTTTCAATTTTGTCCCTATTACGCGTTGATTTATTTTCTTATGCCACTCTGATGGTGACTTATTAAAATGATAAAATTCTTCATAAAAAAAGAGCAACTGTGTATTTTCTGTTGCAAGTTGAGGCTTGATTATCAGTTGGGTTCTAATATTATTATTATTGACCTCAGACTTTGTCTTTTATTATACCCTGAGGGATTACTCATCAGCTTCTCACTGTAACTGAGCTGTCTTTTTTTTTTTTTGTCCCTATAAACGTATTAAAATCATTTCGTAACCTAGCCCATCTCTAATCAGGCCACACCGCTAATGTCCGACTCATGACCCAGCTCTTCAAAGATGGACAGATGACTATCAGACAAGACAAAACTGTAGCTAAACTTTAGTCTGGAAACATTCCAGAGGAGTTTCTTTTTGAATTTGTTGTCGCTCAAAGTGAATGTAGGGAAAGCTCAGTGAACAAAAAGGTCTGGTAAACTGGACTCTGTAGAAAATGAAACCATTGCCATTTTGACTGACCAAACACGTCTCATTTCATGTACCAATTGTGTTGAATTTGAGATTTTCTGTAAGATGTCTGCTTGCATAGACTGCAAATGTCAGGATAAAAAAAATGGTCAAAGACATTTAATTATGTTGAAGATGAAAGTGAACAAAGCTTTTCATCGTATGAAGATTTATAACCTATATGGTTTTGTAAGATGTACACTGTGTATCTGTGCTGAATGAATAAATGTGATATTATCTCCATGTATTCAAAGGATCTTGAATGAATTCTGTTGCTATGAGCAGAGATATGGACACTTGGATATTTGATGTTTTTGCCCATCAATGAGGTGCCAGAAAAAGAAAATCCTAGAAGGATATCATGTCCTGTTTTTTTCATCTCTAGATAAAAGCACATTGTTGCCTGGTTAGCTAATCTTGAAAACAGTCATACAGCAAAACTGCAGTGGAATATTTAGGACCAATTTTTTGCACTGAGGATGTGGTTATTTACAACATTTCTTTTCTACTTTTTTTTTTTTTACCCTGCTGAGGCATATATTCTGTCTTCTGTTGTGCAGTAGCAGTATGCCATTGCTTAAATAGCACAGAAAGTAGGGCATGGGACAGACCATTAAGATTTAATGATGGATGAGGCAAGGGTGAAGAAACAACACTCTGGGTAGCTTGAACATCTGTCAAAAAAAAAGAAGAAGACGACGCAGTTTTAAATGGAAGGAATGACTATTTGTTTTAGTAATTACTGTTTTTATCTTAAGCTCACTTTACTTGGTAAAACCAAAAACATTTATTTTCATAACTATTAAAAGAAACGTCCCTTGCAGTTTGAATTCCATCCTATGAAACAATCAAAATGCATCAACTCTGTGTTGTTTGGGATAGGGAGCGAGGCTTGCAGCCAGCCTAATAAACAGCAGCCTATGTTGTCTCAGCAGGGCCTTTACAGCGCACAGAAAGAATAACAGAATGACATGTCAGCTATTGTGTCCAGTCAGAGAAAATCAGGGACATAAACAATGGAGGACTAGCTGTTCGGCCTTCTCACGGAAACCCTATTCTGATGCTTTATTCCTAACATTTGACACGCATACACATCAATCCGGGGAACACTAGTATTTTTGCTTCACTCCCCGTGAAGAGATTGTGTTTTTAGAAGAAAATGTTTTGTCCCGTGACTGGGAACTTTATGGAAATTTTTGTGATCTTCTTTTTTTTTTTTTGCTACAATACAATTTTGACTGTTACTCAGAGGACGCAGTGTTTTGACACATCCTCTCACAGAAACAAGTTGGCGAACTTGAGTTGGTGTCGCTGTTTTAATTCTTTATGTACTTCAATAAGACGGCTTTTAACGATGCAAAGAGATCCATGGCTCAGGAACTGGTAAATCTTGTGAAAATATGTTGCCACATAACTAAAACATTATAGTGATAGAAGTGCTTAAAGAGGAGCAACAATCTATATTTGCATACAAAAGTGCACTTAGAGGGTGTGAAAGATTTATTTATTTGGTTCAAACAAGAGTTAAATGGAATTGTCATTATTGTGGGTTTTTTTGTGTCTGTTTTAAATCAAATCCAGCTATACAAATGCTGATTTTGCATTTTTGTCATGTCATAAATCATTTGAGGCTACACTAATACAGTAACATCTTTCACATTTATACCCTTAATTTGCCACTGCACAACACCATGACACATTGGACATGCTTAAATTGGTGTGTTTTCTCTTGCCTCTCACGCGACCCTCCTTCTAAATCGCTCTTTAACTGAACCGACAGACGGAAGCTAATTGGCCACCATGTCAGAGGTCTTTGTACACTCTCTCAGCACTTCAGTTAAGTATGGCTAAGTAGTGTTTGACTAAACAAGGATTGTTATCTTTTACTGAGAGACCCCGGCCAAGTGTAATCTGTCCTTCACACTAGAATAAATATCTCCACGCCTAAAGGACATCTGTTGCAATTGGTTTCTCTATGAATGACCAGATTTCTGAATTAAATATGGGTTGTTGTTTTTATTTGTTAGCTACATATAGCTGGTTATGCTTTATTTATCTGGCCAGGGACCCAAAAGGTCATCACCAGAACTAATTATAACCAGCAATTACAGAAGTAGAGATGCACTCTTGAAGCTTTTGTAGAATTATTGCAATTCTTTAACTGTTCATCAGTGTAACTGTACAATGACTTTTCTGTTCAGGCGAGAGGAAAAGGTGAAAATAGCTTCCATAGCACATTTCAGATCACTAGATAGGATATTCAGTGTGTGGTAATCAGTGAAGTAATCCAACATAATGTACCTGCTTTGAAACACCCATGAGGTAACAGAGAGACATCCTTCCCCCCAATTTATCAAAACAAGACAAATCTTTTTATATAAGTGTACACAAATGAAAGGGCACTCATAATGCATTCCCATGTCTCTTAGCGTAACCATCTGGACTAAATGCTGCATCCCAGTAGTTAATGCACTTTTGTGCTAATTTAAATCTCAGAGAAAATCTTAAGCCTTTCCAGCTCTCATGTTGTCTGCATTCCCAAGGTCTGAGCCTTAAACTGTTCTCACACAGCTAGGCATACAAAAGTACACTTACAATTACTATGACTTGCAGGGTGTGGTGGAGGATGTGGATTAGACCACTGTAGTTGGTCTCTGATCACCATTAGCCTGCTTTGTTTTCGTATTCCTTTCTTCCTGCATTTCTTCTGATACTTACATTATTTTGTTTCGTTCTCTTCCTTTGTGGAAGTTGGAATAGAAAGAGGGGAAAAAGAAAGGGAAGGGGACTTGATAGGTTTAGTAACAGAGACCTAGAAGGTATAATTGACCACGGAGGGAGTAAGATAAGAAAATAGTTGGTTTACTGTAAATGAAAGGAATTTCTCTGGTATGAGTGTAATTTACATCTTCTTTGATGATGGAGTTGCACAACGATGCTGCTGGTGGGGACTTTGAGCAGGGATTAATGATGAGGCTCAGACTTGAAGATCTTCCTTTGGGCAAGTCTCTGGATGCTGAAATGCTTAAGGAGCAGATTAAATTCCTGGTGTATGTATAGGAAATCTTTCCTACTATCCTTAAGGAGCATCACATACAGTTTTGAATTTAACCTGAATTTCACAAGTTGCTCATCATTTCCATTGATGCTGCTCACTCTTGGACACTGCTGACTGCTGTAGTGCTTCCTGACGGTGTGAGATAAAGGTCCCCTCACCAGACTACAATAAAATACATGTTTTGTACATAAAAAAAATATTAAGTGAAAAATGAAATGAATTTGACCTGATATGTCATCCCAGCTTCACTCCCACTCTGGTGATGATGTATTAAACTATTACATTGTGTGTTTTCTTCTTTTTGTAACGACAGATTGTTTTTGGGGCCCCGTTAGTTATTTAAAAGGCTATTTATTCAAGATACCCTAATAATCAATAAGGAAATGAGCAGTGATTAATCTTTAAAATGCAAGACCAGTTATTCTTGAAGCATTTACTGCTCGTGTGGTGCCGTCATCACCATGGAAGTTTCCCCAGTCTTGTGAATGTTGTGCATGGACTTCATGTTGTGGTTATGGACTGGTTTCTGTATAACTTGTTCCAGCGTACATAATGGATTAACGCCTGCACTTTGGTCAGTGCCTCCTCATGTTTATCTTTCCACTTTGGTAGTTCTTTACATGTGCTTATAGTTGCTGGAGTCTCCCTCAACCCTGAAAAGAAACACAAACGTAAACAGAGAAAAAGCACAAAAACAAAAACAAAACGTTTATTTTGTTGGTGTGTGTATATATGTATATGTATATATGTATGTATGTATATTTATATGTGTGTGTGTGTGTGTACACACTTTAATTTTTCACAATTCTACATTAAGTGCTACTCAGATTGATGATGCAGGAGGTTTAATGATGAAAGCCAAACACTCGTATCAGCTTGGTGTTTCACAGTGTTTTTTTGTTTTTTTTAAGTCTCTGTTTATTATGCTGTCAGAAGACATCTTAATCATTATGAAATAGGTCAGTATATCAGATTTTTATCAGACACAAATGAACATTGGCTTTATGTCTTTTTCTTTCCTTCTCTGTGATGGAAATATAACATTTGTCTGTAGTTTATTGACTAGCTGAAGACTTCCCTCTTTTGTGGTTTGCGTATAAGGATTCTTTTTTCTCTCTCATGTCCTTCAAAGAGTTGTTGATCCTATTCCCAGTTTTATGTATCTAAGCTTTGGCTACAGAATAATTACTTCTGATGTTCTACAACGGATTAAAATTAGAACTGCAGCTCTCAGCATCTTGGAGACATGGAGGTGTGGACAGTTTGTATAGTTGAAAAGAACACTGTGTGTCACCACGTCTTCATCTTGCCCGGCACTATAAACCTCCTCAGTTTGTTGGTTCACGAAATACTTAAAAACACTTTGTATTATTATTTTCAATAATAGTAATCAAAAGAGATCTTATGGAATCCTGATATATTGTCTATTTCGACCTTCCCTTATGCACAGTAACGTTTTTCTCCCCTCATTTGTTTCACTTTTAGGAGTCTCCTCAGGACAGTGCGATCACCAGGGACATTAACAGGACGTTCCCAGCTCATGACTACTTCAAAGACACTGGAGGAGACGGCCAAGACTCCCTGTACAAGATCTGCAAGGTGGGACTCCAGCACACATAAAGATGAAGTTTTCACTGAAATCATTGCAGCAAATTATGAAGACAGTCTTAAAAATAGACATCATGCAATGCACAAATGTACCTTAACAGCTGTAATGCTAAATGGGGGTGTCAACAGCTGTAGAAGAGAATGAGTCGTAATCTCTTCTTCTCTTCACCCCCCAATGACTGCCGTTAGTCTCATACTTTTAATGTAATTTTAAACAAAACAACGTAGTAATCATTTTGCAAACTCAATAGGGCTGTATTCTTTTTATTTACATGCAGTTAAAATCTGTCTAATGTATGAAATACGTATGAAAGCTACTTTATTTTTCACTTTTGAGAGATGTCAATCAATTGATTGTACCATCAGTCTGAAATGATGTTTATTTATTTCTTTTTGATCATTGCTAGAACACAAAGACGATCTGTATTTGAAACTGCATTCCCTTGTATGCAGTATAATTAGTGTTTAAATGACCTGCTTTACAGAAGGTGCTATTAGAAAGTTTGTAGAGCAGTAGTGAGAGTTATCAATGCTGTTAATTAATTAACACCAACACCATTCAGTGTGTGGTTCATCGAGTTCAAAAACGGTGTGTTTAGAAAAAAGTTTGCAGTCAAACACACAAAACTGCAGGCTCATGTTTAATCAGCCCTGTTTGAAATAATATATATATATATATATATGTATTAATCAATTTTAGTGATTTTTTTCTCATGAAAATTAACATATATTTTCCCAAACTCTTACCCAACCCCAGGTAGGTGTCTGGCCCAAGAACAAAAGAAGTCATACCTTCAGCTTTGATTAAAGCATCTATTTTGAATGGGAACTTTCAGAATAGATAATCCAGTGTCACAACAATAATTTCTGTCCAGAGTTGTATTATTTTTTTGCCAGTAAGTTTCCAGAGATGATGGCTCACCATCCTTCCAGATTTTAACAACACATTGAACAGTTCCTAATCCAATTTAAGCAGCTTCAGCAATCTCCTTGGTTGTTTTGTTTGTTGATGCAGACCATTCATTGGACCGTTTAGAAACAGAGGAACTTCTTTTCCATGACATCAGATTGTGTCTTATGACATGTTTGTTCGAAGAATCAGTAGCTGCTCACTGCATCAGTTAGAATTAAATAACCTGCCACCAGATGAAACACATTAATTACTGCTGACCTTTTCTATAAGCTTTTTTACAGCACCACTTAAATGTTAATTTCATTTAATGTCCATATTCTTATGTAAATGTTATGTAAGCCCCCAAATCTGATTTAGTACTTTTGCTCCCTGTCCCATTTTTTTTTTAATTTGCACTTTTTTCTTGTTCAAAACGACAGATTAAATCCAAATCTGAATGAGAATATTTATTATATTATATACATTTATTAACATTATTATCTCATTTTAGTTGAGCTTATTGTATGTGTCCTACTTCATTCTTTCATGTTCTTTTCACCAGTTTAACTGAACTAATGACAATGTCATAATAGAGTACTGTTAAAGAAAAAAAGTCAGTGAAAACTTGCTTGAGTGAAAAATGGACCACCCATATGTCTGAACTGGGAGCAAAGCTTAATTTGTAACTGATCATACGATTTGTGCGAGTTCATCTGGAAGTGCCCCTCCTACTCAACATGCCTCCATCAGTGATGTTAGTATCTTCAAATGGAAGCTGAAAGTTGGCACTTTAAGGGCATATTTATTGTATAACAGCAACTTGATTACATTTTGGTAAATACAATTTATTTAGTAAAACTTGTGTCAGCCTGCAGATATTTACAGACCTCACTGTATTGTGTGAAGAACACACATTAGAACATTTAGCCCTGAATGGCCCGACTGCAGCATTTTCAGTTTCCAGTTTCGTATAATTCATTATGCATAACTCTGGTGAGGGCATCCATCTCTTCACAGACAAGCAGCTCCTGAGGTGTGCTGAATAATTTAGCCACCCCTCCCTTTTCTCTCTGGATGCATTGATCCACGCTTTGTCCGTTTAACTCGTACTTATTATTTGTATTTCTAGTTCAGTGGGCCAGCTGTTCCATAATCTCTCGTTTTCTTTTCCCTCATATTTAGTTCATCTCAAAAAGACTAACAGTTCCCTTCCTTTCCTTTCCCTTCATCAGTGTTTAATATAATTAATTCATCCCTCCTTTTAGGACTCCTGTTGTGCAGGTGGTTTCTCATTCTTTCATTTTCACTGCTATATTCTACCCTAAAAAAATACTAACTAAATACACTAAATGCTACTTTAATATATTAAATTGAGACAAGTTAAAACTAAAAATTCATTTAAGTATTCAGCACATTTACAGTTTACTATTTAGTATACTTGTACCTTTGAAATACATATTTAGGATAAAATAAACACAATTAAATGCTTCTTACGTTTAAATATATTAATGATGGAATATACTTTCATGTCTTTTTAAATACACTCATGAAAGTGTAGTGCATAGTAGTACATATTAATCTGAAATATACTTTTCATGTAGTACAGAAAAGTCTATTTAAAATAAAATTGTTTGAAATGCATTAATTTTGAAATATTATTTGAATAGTCTTTTAATCTTTTAAGTATATTCTTAACATAATTTTGTGTATTTAAAAAAAAAAAAAAGTACGTTTGAGTTTTATCTCTATGAGCTCAATTACATATACGGCTACAAACTAAAAAATGGAAAATAATGATGTAGATAAATTCCTTTGCAGCCAAATAAATGTCCTTTTGCAATATTTGAAATGACATTGACAGATGTTATTTGTTGTACTGTTTGTTTTTCTTCCCTTATCTTTTTACCTCCGTCTTTTTTTCTGTTTAACTTAATGGTTTATATAACTAACTTCCTGAAGGGCTCAGACCATTTGGACATTATATCAAATACAGTGTGTCTTTTTCTTTCTTTCTTTCTTTTTTTTAAAGCTTTGTAAGTTTAATGTTTCTTCATTTATTTATTGTAAGCTGTTTTAATTCACTGTGAAGTTTAAATGCTAACTCTGTTTATGTTTAACCTTACATTCTCAGGCCTACTCTGTTTACGATGAGGAAATTGGCTACTGCCAGGGACAGTCGTTTTTGGCGGCTGTGCTGCTACTGCACGTGAGTTGACATGCCAACGTGATCCAGAAAAAACTCAAACTGTTGAAGCAATGTGACGAGCTCAGGAGGACTGGTTTGTTTTTATTTGACATTGACACTGGAGTATTTGCTTGTTTTTATTTATAATTTCACGGACCTCAGAAAACGGGCATTGATGTCCATTCATTCTAACTTCTATTTTCAAATGTAGTCTGGAATAAAGTCACATTCATGAACTACTGAAATTCATAGATGTGACGATACTGCCACCTAGTGGAGAAATATTGTCTCTTCATAAATAGATGGGCAAGGTGAGATATGTACAGTGACGGGCAAATGAAGCCTTTTACCTTTCTTTCATTTTGTACTGAAAATGTTTCGAAACTTGGCTGCTTTGACTGTGGGGAGCAACAGTGACATCTAGTGGCAGGCTGGAATCACAGCACTTGCTTCATAATTTGATCAGAGCACTGGCATGAAACATTGTTTCAATCCCAACTGTGTGCAGTAAAACTCATTTAACGCTCCACGTTCATTCACAGATTTGACGTTATCTAAATGACTACTAAATGCAACCTGCAGAGCTTTACCAGCCTAACGTTTACGATGTATGAGATGTTTGTGTGATTATGGTTTCCAGGCTGTAATTCATTCATTCATTCATACATATAAATATACATATGTTTTTTTCTTTTTATGCCATATTGGTGAAGTATCATCTGTTAGAAATGTCAGTAGTTGTGCTTGTGAACATGATCATTGTAAAAAGTGACAAAGCTCAAAGCTCAGTAAAGTCCCAAATAGCTGAAGTTGTAAAACAATGAAACACGTCGAAATTCCACGAGCCAATGACAGGATGTTTCAACATTCATTAGTCATCAGTCACATGACAGTTGTGTTTTGATACAAGCTCCGACTCAGGGTTTCCACTTCATGAAGAGTGACACAAGCTTTGAATCCTCTGTATCATTTGTCCATCACTAGATGTGGGTACAACATTTCAACAAGTTAATTAAAAGCCATGTTGTTAACAGTCCTATATTTAGTACTTAGCTTCATCTGAAACTGTATCATTAAGGTCTGAAATGGCATGAGGCACTGATTACTGAACTGTGTTTTCTCTTCAGATGCCAGAGGAGCAAGCTTTCAGTGTGCTGGTGAAGATCATGTTTGATTATGGGCTCAGGGACCTCTTCAAGCAAAACTTTGAAGATCTGCATTGCAAGTTCTTCATACTTGAGAGACTCATGCAGGTTTGTGTGTTGCATTTGCTCCAAGGCCACATTGTACACAAAGAAAGTCCACTTCACAAAACTCTACTTCTAAAATCTGTTAACTGACATTTACTCGTTTGACCTAAAAAATGCCAAAAGTACCCAAAATGCTTTTGGTTACCTTTATTTATCTTGATTCCGTCCTTCAGTTTGCATTTCTTTTCTCTTTTCGGTGCTTTTTTTTTTTTTTCCCTCAATCAGTGTTGCTTTGATAAGAAGAGATGATATAAAGATCCAAAGAGAGAACGTCACT
>JBAMYA010045286.1:0-11830 GCA_037176975.1 Arrhamphus sclerolepis
ATTTGCGGCTGTATATTATGATCATTGCTTTGTGCAGCAAGCATAAATACTGCTGTTGTTCTGTTATGAAACTCGCAATCGGCACAAGAACACTCTGCAGTTGTTTTTGGAGCGGAGAAGACGTGTTGCAGAACACCATCACCATCGTCGGCTCCAAAACAAACTCGTGGCGGAGAAATTTTATGCTTCCAAAAACACACCACGCGTCTTGCTACGGAAGCTTCGGTTGACCAAAAAGCTACATACATACCAGAGTAGGTACAAATCGAGGCCGGGCAGCGTTCTCACCAGCAGCAAACCGAACTGGAGTCCACATAGAACTGTACCGAGACCACCGGTTCTTTAGTTTGGACCAAATTAAACTGGTCCGCTTTCACAACAGCCCAATCGAACGGTACTTGCAGGTGTTCTGGACTCCAGTCTGCTTTAAGCGGACCAAATGGTGTAGGTGTGAAAGCACCCTGAAAGTCTTAGATTAAAGTCTGAGAAGTCTCCTGCAAAGATTGTGGATCTTGTGAGGGCACCATTTACATGACAACCAACAATCAATGCTCCTATTGGTTGTTGACAAATAGTCATATCATATTTTCCATATTTTTATCTTTTCTCATATTGATCAAACACCACAAGAGTTTTTTTTTTGTTTTTTTTTTTTAACTTTGATTCTCTGCTGTTATTTCTTACCAACCAGACACATTGCTACCGGTCAGATGTCTATTTTTGGACTGCAGATGCTAATTCAGCCTGCATCAACAGAATGCCACAGCAGGAAGTTCCTTTCATTTAATTCTGAATCGATCGTGAACCTTTGAAACTTCTTAAAAATGACAGCTAGAAGGCCTGAAACTTGAATTGTGACATTTTTTAGTCTTTTTGAAAGTCTGGCAAAGTATAACATGGACACTTTAATGTAAAGTTGATGGCTTTAAGAAAGGTTGAGTAACTTGCGGGATCACCTGTTACACCATCCACAACCAACAATCAACACTGTTTTTGGTTGTTGAATGACGCTGATTCCGTCATTTGCATGAGAAAAGACCAAAGATCTGTGGCTGCATTAAATATGTTTGACTTTTATCAACTTAATACATAGAAAAGGCCACAGTTAACCACTTTATGTCTCACTGAGATCAGCAAAGCAAGACTCTGTCCCACGTGTCAAACTCACAGCCAATGCAACTTTTATCATAAAATTGAGGCTTTTATATAAAATCACATTTTTTTTTAAATTTTCATAGAATCACTGTTTTCAAAAAACTATAAAAAGAAAGGTAACATCTTTTTATCTTAAAGTCAATTTTGTTATAAAATCTCAAAATTTACGTAAATTGCAATCTTTAACATAAACTTGAGACTTTTGTGTTAAATTTGCAAATTTTGTTCTGTCTAAAATCACCCATTTAAATAAAAGTTAAATTTTGTTGTATTCCAGATCTTGCAGATTTTGCAAGATGAAGACTTCTTATTCCAACAACAGACTTTTATCGCACAATCACATATATTACTTTTGACTGTTTTTTTTAAACATAAATTTAGAATTTGTCAACTTTTTTGCACAAACATTTTGACAAAATTACAACAGTCTTAAGAAAAGAGGTGTCTTACAATTTCTTTTTTAAAATGTTTTGCTATCTATTTGGGCTTTTAAAAAACTTTACAATTTAAAAAATTTACTATATTTTTATCTTCAATTTTACAGCATGTCCACTGTAGAGAACAACAGAACTACATCTGTGTTAAAATAGAACTGGATTTGGAAAATTAAAAAATTAACAGATGTTTTTTTGAGGGATATTAATCTAACATAATAATAGAATTAAATACATTAGCCTGAAACTAAACATATCACATATACGTTAGTCTTGACCCACAAAAAAACTACAATTTTCCTGCTCCCTTTCTGGTTCTGACCAGTCTCATCAGATTTTCCTGCATCTTCTTCCCCTCATTCTTCATCACCATCTTCCCCTCATCTGGCAGCTCCAAATTCGAATATCCCTGTATCATCCAGTATAGAACCTCTCTGCTTTATTTACAACAATGTGCAATCATTAACTACATTAAATACATTAAAATGGTCCTGGTATCCACTATAGATGACATTCATTAAATGACTGTTAGTTCAACACAGGATTAATGAAACTGTTTTCAGATGTTATTGACATGTTATTGTATTGTTATGACATGTTAATAAACAAGAATATATGTAATTATCATGGTAAAAAAATAGAATTAGATAAAGAATATTTGACTTACTTCTCCTCTTTCCATAAAATGTGGTTATTGGTAAGGTGGCCATCTTGATAGAGAAAAAAAAAAAAAAGTTCCCAGCATGCAAACCAATCACTGGAAAGCCCAGGATAACCTCTACAAAATACCATATGGCTTGACAGGGTAACTCCAAATTCTGCACAAAATGTCTACAACAAAGGACACAAATGAATGGGCTGGGTCTCAGGAGGTTAATGTCAATGTTTTTGTCCTAAAATCGTGATTTTTCTTTTTGTTATTAAAAAAAAAAAAAAAAATCATAAAAGTTTTGAAAAAATGTGCAACTTTTTGTTGTAAAATCCTTTTGACTAAAAACACAAATTTTGTAACAAAAGAAATGACAAATTTCACAATATATCTTTTATTCATTAGTCTTTTCATTCATCAGTTTTTTTTAAATAATTCGTGACTTTTTTTCATAAAACTTAGAAATTTGTACTTAAATCACAGATTTTTCCTGTGCCATCAAAAATGAAAAAAACAAAAATTTAAAATTTAAAATTACAAATTTTGAAATATCAAAACTTTTGACTTTTTAAATTAAAATTATGATATTTTGTTAGAAAATATCAGCTTTTTACAAAACTGACATAAAAATACAATTGTTTTTGGTCCTAAAATTGTAAATTTTTATTCAAAAGTAAATTTTACAAAAATCATCAGTTTAGACCAAAAAATAGCAACTTTTTGTTATAAAATCTTTTACTAAATCATAACTTTTTTATATGAACCAGCTGCTCTCCTCCTCAGTTATTCCACTTCTTTATGTCAGTACTGAATCAAACAGGCAGTCACACTGAAATTTTCTCAGAAATGCTCTAGTTAGAAGTTTATGATCGTCTTTAAACGCTCTCGCTCTCACTGATGAGGTGGAGGCTGGATATGGCTCATGGGCTTCGAGTTGGACATGTGTACTTTAAACCTTGCGAATCACAACATCAATCCTTCCAACCTTCTAGGCAGTGACAAAAGCTCCTCCAGCTGTTCTCTCACAAGGATCTGTTTTACAAGAATAACCATGAAGCTTAAAACAGAAACCAGAGAGACTATTTCCAGTCTGGACAGCTTCCACATCCTCGCCTGAACACATGCAACCAGAGACGAAACGTCAAAGCCTTGTTGTTGGTCCAGGATGTGGTGGAGACGCCAACAAAAGCCTTTCAATTCATCAGCTCTGGCACAGGTGGTGCAGGCTACATGAAAATGTACTTTCATGAAATATTAAGTGAGCGTGAGGCATTGATGCGAGCTTCAGAGCAATCAGGGGGCCCCCAAACATGAGTACAAACAGCTCTGGCACCTTCTCTGCAGATCAGCTGAAATGTGATTGCAAAGAGGCTCTTAAGATCATATTTTTCTCCTGTTTGATTTCCACGTCCTCGGCTAAAGAGGAGAAGACCCGTTATTTTCCACGCTTTAAATGCCACCTGGATAGCTCATCGGTTTTGTTGATAGGAAAGCTGTTTTTTTTTCTTTTTTCATGAGATAATCAGAGCTATGTGCAGACTGGGAGGCATCTAAAATGTTGCTTTCTTTATCAGAAGAAGGAGATCCAGCATGTAGCAGAGCCAAAGCTTTGCTCACCTCTGTGTTTACAATGGATGTTTGATGATTTTCAACCATTTACTTTCAGTCTCTGTTTCCTCTAACAGTCGCTCTGCACCAAGCAGAAACCCAAAATATGACAATTATTTCTGGACAAGGACAAAGAATCAAAAAGAGACGCTTTTCCTGCAAATGAAAGACTCTGTGTTTTCTGATTGGCCAAATCACTGGAGGCTCGCCAGCAAGTGGAGCTAATTTTGTGTTGAGGTTTTCAACATTTCCTATAACTGACATAAACTTCAAACTGCTTCCATTTGCACTGGGGCCAGAAACAGAGGTGAAGTCCAACTACATAAAAGTTAATAACTGGATGTCTGATGAACACCAAACTCACTACCATCCACTGTGAAATAAATTCTGCAGAGCACATTTACTTCATTTTATCTGGCTCACAAAGGCATGAAAGATGAGACTTCTACGTTTGATTCCATACTAACATCAAAAGTGGAATCACTGAGATGGATTCTGTAAAAAGGAAAATCAGGATTTAGTAAATACAAAAGGTTTAACAAAAAGTTGATGATTTTTGTCAAAACTCATGAATCAAATTTACTCGTTTCATATAAAAATAACATTTTAGAATAAAAATTTGAAATTATTGCAATTTTACAATTGTTATTTCATGTGTCATTTGTTATTTCATGTGTTGCAAAAAGTTGATATTTTCCAACAAAATATTCTAATTTTAGGTTAAAGCCTCAAGAGTCTTGGTCTTTCAAAATTTGCAATTTTAAAATGCAGCTTGCTTTTTTTTCTTTTATGGGATTTTTGAATTAAGTACAAATGTCAAGGGTGTAATTTTTGTGAGTTTATTTTTCATAACAAATATTCATGACTTTTAGGATAAAACGTTGAACTCAGAAAATAATGTGCAATTGTATGACCATTGTGATTTTGTCAAAATATTGCAAAATGTTGATATTTTCCAACAAAAAAATTGTTGAAGACAAAAGAGTCCAAATTTTGTGACATTTGTGATAAATTTGTACGATAAAAAGTCTTGGTAAAAAAATTGTCTTGATCTTTCAAAATTTGCAATTTTGCAACAAAATTTTTAAATAAAAGTTTGTTTTACTTTTAAATTTAGATGGGAGAATAACGTCCAAAAGTCTTTATGATTGACATTGTAACTTTTGTGAAATTGGAGCTTTATGACAAAATTTTCCACTTTATGAAAAAAGTCAGTATTTTTAAATTTGCAATTGTTCAAGAAAAGTTTTTTTATTTCAAATTCTGATGTTTTATGATAAAAGTCATGACTTATGAAAAAACATTCTTTTAAAAGACATTGTGAAACTGGGCATTTTTTATTACACAACTTTGCATTTTTAATTAAAAAGATAAAAAATAACTTTTAAGATTTCAAGAAAAAAAACTAAACTTTTTTTGTTTTCTCTTTTTTTTTTTTTTCATGTCCAAATCCAGGAACTAGCCTGGTCCTCACCAGACTCTTTACACGTCATTTTATTCGTGTCTGGCCACTCTTGATGGCCAAACGTTTACTTCCTGGTGGGTGGGGTACTTTCTGAATCTTAAAATCATTAGTCTACCCATAAATCAATCACTAATGTTTGGTGATGACATATGTTATGCGCCGCCACAGTCACTGTAAACACAGACCTTGACAGCTGAATATTCAGAACCTCTGTCCAAGGAAGTTCAATAAACTTCAATTGAAAAAACTAACTGGAGGTCAAACTCTGAACTTTAGATCAGGTGTTCAGAACTCATTCAGTTAACTCTGTATGTTGACTCTGAGTTACCATGACAATAAAAGCAATCATCAATACCGTGACTCACTCTGGCTAAAGTAAACAAACATTCATCTTGTTGTGGCTTTAAGTAGCTGATACCAGGGATCTCCTCCACGACAAGGCGAATGACCTCCTATGTATCCATGTCTGCTGCTGTTGTAGTTTTCATAGGACTAAACTGACTACTATTACTAACTTGGTGCAGATCCTATGTCTTGGCTCTTGGCGATGCACTTTTGTTCATTGATTGGTTGGTATTTATTTTTTTTCAGGAATAAACCGAAAAGAGCTTAGTGTTCCCAGACAATGTAAATTACATGGAAAAGAAGTACTAGTCTGGTAAGGACCAGGCAAGGAACCAATGGGAATTCTCATAACATATCTTATTTTAGAAAGTAAAGAATAATCGTCCCTTTAACATTAATCATGGTGATGATGTGGCCCAGGATGAAACAGACTTTGACACCCCTCCCATGAGACCATGTGAACTCCAGACTGGACAATGCAGTCTGGACACCAGGCCTGTCACCGCTGGACTCTGGGGAATCCAGGACCAGTAGAGCAGAGTCTGTCTGGGATTTGTTCAACGTCGCAGCAGGAAAGAAAGATTTGCGTTGGCTCTTCATGAGTCGATGACTGCATGTGGAAGACTAGCTTTGTGTAAGGATGACAGGTCATCACCATCAAACATGATCGGCGGTTGTGACTCGCAGGGTTTTAAAGGAATTACATGGCGGATCCGGCTGGAACAGCTTCCAGGCTCTCCATTCGTGTCCTGCTTGTTGATAAGACCCTCTCCGTCAATTCCCCACGGCGCCTGGATAATTAGGATCACTTCTGTGTTTTTGAAGGCCATGAATCTCTGGCGAGGGTCGCCAAACTCTTTGTAGATGACAGATTTCTCTGGCAACACTGTAAGAATGGAGTAATTGGAAAACAGTTTGACAAATTTGAATTATTAATAAAACAGCCATTTCGTAATAAAAGGGACTCATTATTCCGCCCCACGCCGCAATTTTGTTATCAGCGAAAGCCTCTGTTACTCTCAGCTTTTTATCGTGAAGGAAAATCCATTGAAAGTGGCTGAAGGCCTGACACAAAGCAACTCCTGAATCCCCGCAAATCTGCAGGCTTAATTGATTACTTGTGCAGAGCTGTATATCAGCAAGGTGCAGGATGCCCAGGGGAAATAACGTAAAACAGATAACAAGATGAAAAATGTAAGAATTGCTTTCTTCTGCCCGTTTTATTAATCTTTTCCCTCCCCTTTTTCTTATTCAAAATGAGTTTCCCATTTAGGCTTTCTCATTACAGAGACGCCGTGTCGCTCTCTTAAAACAGAAAATGCAGCCCAAATTGAAAGTTGAGAATTGATTCAAGAGAAAAGTGTTTGTTTTAGAGGTTATTTTGATTTTTGAATTTCACAGTGAGTTCTCCAGGGTACTCTGACCCTGTTGGTCCACATTGGTGGAGATAATTTTAAAGTGTTCATATTCTGCTCTAATCTCTGGTGCCTCTAGACTCGTGTTGCAACCACCATAACTACTGAGAATGAGCAGATTGGGATCAAAATGTTTCTGATTGGGCAAATTGGTGGCAACTTTGGCGATGGGTGGCCATAACGCAGGGTTGTCAAAGTCTATTTCATCCTGAGCCACATCATCACCATACCGTTAAAGGGCTGGTTATTCTTTACTTTACTTTCTAGAAGAACCTCTGGACTGGATGTTAAAACTCCTGGGGAGCACTGATCATGTTTACAGCCTGTCAGTGCTGCTCTGCTCAGATCCATACTTTTATCTGTTTACTCGCCTCCATTTCACAGCTCTCGACTAAAAGTTTGCGGTCTGGTCGGTGGGCAGGATCACTGACAGCCTGGTTGACTTGTGTTTTGTTTAGTTTCGTGCCTGTCATATTGAATCCTGGGCATCAGGTTACACGACAGCCCTGAAAGCCAGGATTATGTTCTCACTGGGGAGATCCTCGTTTCCATTTGAAGTCAGCCTCCATAAGACTTTCAGACCATTAGAGGAGGAGGGAATAGCAGGTGAATAGAAGACCATTCCTAGTTTAGTCATCTTATATGCAGCACTGGATGAACTGCAGAAGGAATCCAATGAGAGCCTGTCAAGGTAGAAGCATAAGAAAGGGACTGACTTCCTGTACTGGATCTAAGACTGTAGATGATGATTTTTTTTTTTTAAATCACATTTTTCAATAGCATGTGATTTGACTATGTTGGGTTGACTAAACAATATTTGGAAAACGTGAAATACAGTTAACTTAAACATTGTGATGACTATATGACTGGAAACATCTTTGCTCCTGCCTCATTGTGAGATCTACCAGATCTGTTTTTGACCTATGATGGAACATTTTTTACCACCATTGACCAGTTTTCATCTTAGATGGCAAGAATAGTACAATGTTTATTTAATAACTTCCAGAACTCTTCATGTCATAGATTTAACAAGGTGTTGTAAAAAATCTGTCAGATGTTTTGGTTCATATAGTTGATGTCATCATGCAATTGCTGCAGATTTTTTCAGCCGAACATCCATGATGAGAATCTCCTATTCCTCTACATCCCAAAGCTTCTCTACTGGACTGAGATCTGGTGACTCTGGAGGTTGATAGAGTTCAGAGAATTCATTTTGATGATCGAAAAACCACCCCAATCCGCACCATGACATCACCACAGTCTGAACACATGGCAGGATGGACACATGCACTGATGATGTTAACAACTAATTCTAACAAATTCACTCAAATGCAGCAAAAATGACTTAGATGAAACATTCCAGTTTTGGCAATCTTTGAATTATTGCCTCAGTTTCCTGTCCTTAGCTGATTCGTATTGGTCTGGACTTCTGGATGGTCTTCTGCATACTTCAGTCATATCAAGTGCGTATTTGAGTCATTGTTGACTTTATGTCATCTTAAGCAAGTCCGGCCACTCTCATCTGACTCCTGGGGGGTATTCAATGAGCGTAGCTAAAGAAATCCAGGCTGTATCAGGAAAGCCTCGCTTGGATAAGTGTCATCTCCAAATTAAGCCTAAAGTCGTTCCACTAACGCATTTCAGCTGCATCTAATCAAGGATAATCCAAGCGAGGCTTACATAGCCTGGCTATGTGCAAGTGCCCAAGGAAGATAGGAAGCCCTGACGAATGGATGTCAGAAAAGGAGAGCAAGAAAAGTGCCATCATTATTTCGGCAGCTGAACAAAGAATACTAATGGAGCTGTATGAAGTGTCTCAACCAGAAACAGTTAATACAGCTGTGATTAATAAAACGAGAGCAATGGCATGGCAAACATTTGCCAAGCCACCAAATGTGTAAGTTAAAGAAGGTTATGGCTGAAGCATGTGGAGTGGTTTTGCAGGTGGACCATATATGAGGTACAGTCACATTCAGTGGATTATGAGTTCATTTCCCAGCTTGCCCATCTTACCCAATTTCCTCCCTCTCCCCACTCAATAAAGGCCACTAGAGCCAATAATATCTTTGATACACGTTTCATACCATTGTCAATTGTTACATATTTATTTCACTGTCCTCGTGTATTTATGGTCTCCTCTTTGTGTTAGAAATTTGTTTATACATTTATATTCACAGTGGGGTGCCATGACCTAACATCATTTTGAAAATGATAAATTATCGCTATCCATTTAGCTTTACACTTGCTCTAACTTACAGTGCTACTGTGTTGATGTTAAATTATGAAGACGTTTTCTTTCTAGTTTATTTGTAACACATTTACATTAAAGAAAATCTCAATGTGCTAGGAGTTAAAATCAAGAGTATAAAAACACAATTTTGTTGGCCAACTATTATTCAGGTCATATAAAAGCCTTTCTAAATATGCTTCAAGTGCTTCTTTTTTTCTTTTTTTTTTTTTAAAGATTGTTTCTAGTGAACTTTATAGACAGGAAGATGGGGCACAGAGAACGGGGAGACACACAGCAAAAAGGTTGAGAGACGGGGGTCAAACTCACAAGGACATGCTGAACAAGGACATGGGCTGTTCATGGGCCGCCTGCTTTCACCACGAGGCGATGCAGCAGACCTTTCAGGTGCTTCTTAAATGGCTCCACTGTCTGTGGCACCCTCAGGTGTTCAGGGCATTCCAGAGCTGTGGAGCAGCACCCCTGAAGGACCTGTCCCCCGATTTTCTGAGTCTGGTCCTGGCTGGGTGGGTGTTTGTGAAATATGGGACAGAGATATAATAAGTTATTCATTTGTTTTAATGAATACCATGTTCTTTTCCAATCAATTTTATGTTCAGTACTTGCATAGTTGCATTTCTTTAGTTCCACTGACGCTGACTGATTTGATTTTTTTTTTCTTTTTGAGACAGTGAAAGCTGGTATGATGACCACAAGTTTTATGGTTTTTGTTTTTTTTGTTTATATAAAGATGAGTGGCAGGAGCGCGGACTTCTACCAGGTGGAACTTTGTTTCAGGCATCTATTTTCAGACATTCTTTGTGATGCAGCTAAGCTAAGCTTGAATGTTAGCCTGCCTGGGAGAAGGCTGTTTAGCAACATAAGTTACCATGGTTACTCAGTGGGCATTCAAATAAGCCACACTGATGGAACAGAACTCTCGCTTAAATTGGTCAGGCTAATCAAGTTAAGCCAGGCTTTCCATTAATCCAGCTTTGTCGAATACCCCTTTGGGCTCAAAAAACGACACTGTCGTCAAATCATGCCCCAAGCACAGCAAAATGTAGAACATTACAAAGCAACCTGGAAATACTATAAGGAGAAAAAGAAAACATAGTTCTCAGAACATCATGCTGTCAAAATGATTTATATTTATTCACAGCAGGCCAAATGCATCATGTCACAACCCACAGAAAACTCATATCCATGTAGAGATTATAGTAACAAAGTAAAAGTAAAAATATTATGTAAAAACATAAAATGAAAAAAAATGTTCATCATGAGCAAACAGTATATGTGATATGTCATTTGGCCACAGCATCGTGTCTTCTGGCTGGGTCAGGCCACAGAACCTCAGAACCTCATCCACATCACAGGCCACATTCTCCCTGGCCAAACAACAAGGGAAAAAAGCCCCTAGCATGCTGGATCCAGACTCGGTATGCCCCCAAACCTATCAACAAGCCAGTTCCATGTTCTCCAGAAGGTTTTCTCTGTTGTAAGGTTGCCGGTCATAAACCTTCCACCGCCAAGAAGAGAGGAACTCCTCTATGAAGTTCAAGAAAGGGGAGAATAGTGGAAGGCCAATATTGATGAAATTCACATTCACAATGAACAGTTCCCTAATCTGGGCTGCACAGCGGAAACTTACATTATCCCACACAACACCATACACATTATTCCCAGCATGTTCCAGGTCCTGCTGACCTAACAAACATCTTGCAGGTTATTTAGAAAGGAGATGATGGGTGTTGTAAGGCCCAACTGGCGAATGATGGTGAACAAACCCATAGTTGCTTATGGCTGCAAAAAGTGTGATGTTACCACCATGCTAGCCAGGAGCAGCAACGATGGCATGTTAGCCGATCAAAGTTCTGCCTCTTCTTCTCCTATTGGCCAGATTGAATTCTGCTTCATCCAAATATGTATTAATGGCGTTGGTCCATTGAATCCAGCTGAACAACTGTCTACACAAAGAAAAATGCAAATTTGTGAGTTACATAGAATATTTTCAAGATCATTTCAACTGTGATTGCTATACAAAGCAGAACTTTTGTTTACCTGTACATAATGAAACCTCTGCCCTTTCTGAGTTCTGCTCAAAAGGCCATCTGTACAGTTGTTTCATGCACGCAAAATTTACATTGTTATCGATGACCTTCTGCTGGATACCCCTCAGGGTGATGAGATTATTTTAAATGTTGGATTATTTTGATGGACCATGTTCACAACAACAATTTCTTGTTGGGGGAGAAAAGGAAATCATAGTTGATTTAATGAACAATTTGCAGTTTCACTGTCAGAAATATGTAAAGGGGGGAGAAAAAGTAATTAGTCTGCAACCGATTAAAGCTCTAGTCAGAGAACCATCGATTGACTCAATGCAAAACATACAATGTAATACAAAAGGATCTTTTACGTAAAAAAAAAAAAACCTTTGTTTTTGCTAAAATTCTGACAACATTCACTTATTTAATGAATATAAACTTTGATTGCAGGATTAAAGTCTTTGGAAAAGACAAACTTATGATT
>JBAMYA010045287.1:0-11830 GCA_037176975.1 Arrhamphus sclerolepis
AGTGTCAGGATTTGATATTTGATTTTATATTACATGATATTCAAAAAGGACGAGAACAGCAAAAAGGAGACAGTAAGGAAGGCAATAATAAACAAACAAACATGTGGGAGTGTAGGCATGTGTGTGTAAATATATATGGATCGATATCGGTACATATGTGTGTATTGTATAGGTTTGTATATGTGTGTATATATGCATATAGATGTGTATGTGTATATATTAATGTTTATAGACAAGGGGTAGGATTTTAATACGTTTTTACTTCATCCTACTCCTTTTTGAACATGATATTATCTTTATTATGTTTGTTTTTGTTTACAAAAGTACATTTATTAATTATTACTATTGTTTTTTTTTGTTTGTTTTTCTTGCTTTGTGATTGTGTTCGAAAATAAAGATACCAATATATTTGTATGCATGTGTGTTCACTAAAAATACAATAAAATCACTGGCAGATGCAAGAGAACAGTTGAACATAAAAATGTAAACATAAAAGGAATGTTGACAAATGCCAAAATAACTGAAGACATCCTTCTCTGACGAAGAAAGGACATCGTGCAAGTTTTACTTCTTTAAGTCTCTTTCAGAGAAGCTGTGAGTCATGAGTGGTAGTAAAATGATTATTACCACAAACTTAAAACTGTCTATTGTTATTCTAAGGTGTCTCCGTTTCCTCTGTATCTGTCCATTGTCCCAAAAAAACAGAGGAAAGCTGTAGGTTGCCATTCTTTCAGGTTTCCAAGGTGTTTCCTTTGTTACTACTTAGCTTCAAGCCTGAGAGAAAGAAGTCTCTGGTGAACATGAGAACTTCCTAGTTACCCAGAATGCACTGAGGAAAAGGTAACACCCACTTTCTTTACCTGCAGGAAACTGGAGAGGAGCTGCCTGCTGGAAGGGAGTGGAGGAAACCAAAGCTTAAAGACTGGAACAGATAAAGAAAAAGGCTCTATTTCTTCTTGTTTCATGTTATCAACGTGTTTAGTCTTTTCATTTATAGATAAACTGACTTCTTGGATGAAGAGTTTGGAGTTAACTTCTGTAACCTTTAGCATTTCAAATGTGTGAGGGTTGAAATGGGACGCTCAGAGCAGAGGGAGGAGGTGTAGTGTTGTCTGGACATGGACTCTTTTAAATGGTAAATAGAGGGTCACATGGGGCAATAGTCTTGTAGCAGTGGGAAAAAAGGGAGGGAAAGGAGCAAGGAGGGAGAGGGACTAAATACCCTGAAGGACTTTGGCCTGCCTCATGGTCTGGAGACAGCACTTTCACCCTGAGGTTAGAGGACATTAGAGTTAGAAAGGAAACAAATTGCGCTGAGTGCGATGATGTTTTTAAACTTAACTTAACAGTCTCACCAGTAGCTTGACAGGGTTTTTAGATTTTTCTTTTAACTCCCTTCAAGGACTTTCAGTGACTCTGGGTGGGGGGTGAAAGTCCACCGGCTCCCATCCTAGATTTTGTATCACACTTGTTCAAAGATTCTTCCGGGTGACGAGAGCACCAAGATGCCCACAAACTTCACTGTGGTGCCTGTGGAGGATGTGGAGGACGGCAGCAACAGTGGGGCTGCAGCTGGAGAAGGCAAACCCATCAGTCTGAGCAAGATCTTTCAGAAAGAAGACGATGGGGACAATTTACAGGAATCTCATTCAGGTAGGAACACACTTGAAGACAAAATAGGCTTCTGGGTGAAGTTGTTTTAATGCTGGTATGATAAACTGAACGCTTCATTGTGCAAGTGAACATTTATTAATGCATGCTGACACAAACCCTGTTATGGCAGGCACATGCTTTACTCTCAACCAGCTGGAACTTGCAGGGAGGCTTCTCTGAGATACTTGGGAGGGGGCCCAGTGTGCTGCTACTTATGTCTTCAAAACCCTGATTGGTGGTTCAGGCTTTTTTTTTGAGAGTTGCATTTCCATTATCAAATTATAACCAAGGAAGAAGTGGCACGATAAATTAATCTGATGAAACAGTTAGCATGCGGAGAAGGGTTTAAGGATTTCAAAGTGACAAAGTGTGCAGATTATTTTCCGTCCACATTAGTTTACATTCCAAACTTAGAGCCTGAAGCCTGAAGTATCTGAAAAACACAGATGCACACAGCCATTGAGTAAAATTCAAATTAAAGAGAACAAGTACAGTGTCAACTATCAGCCATTTAAACCTCCTTTGGCTGAGAAAGAACATGTTTATTGTATTACACAGTTTTTACTGTTGACTAAAGTTACAGAGCAGGCTGTCCATGACAGTCAATGCTTGCTCAGTTTAGATGGAGCTCTGCTGTGATACGTAGCATTTATACCTGGTTTCAGTCTGTTTTTGCACACATCAAAGATGCCTCTTTGGTTTAGCAGATGTCAGAAAATTTAAAATACGGTGAATGGTGATCTGGACAGGCTTTGTGCATTTCTTGCAGTCTATTTTATTACTCTGTACTGGCTTCTTCTAGTACGTCTGCAGAACACGTAGGCCAGTTTCAGCCCAGTTTAATATTTACATGAACTTCAACCACACAATCAGGGTGTGTTATGATCATGTGATGTCCAGTACAGTTAAATTTCAGTGGAAATAAGAGGCCTTCATGCATTTTTTTTTTTTGGCCAAAATAAGTCAAACTTCATGCAAAGACAGTGAGTCTGTCCACATACTGAAGTGTCTGTGCTTGAATGTTGACAAGCACCTTTAATGGCAGCTTCATTTCCACAAAATCTGTTTTTACAACAGCTACCTCGACCACATTTTATTTCAGTCAACATAGTAATAACTTTGATGTGCTCAGTATTTGCTGCAGTTCTTTCTCATCTTCGGTCGCGTTCGCTTGTGTTTCTTTCCTGCTGTGCTGCTTCCTGTTGTCCTCGCTGTCCCTCTAAAGTAAACTCAGTATCAGTTTAAACTAACTGTTTTAGCATACCAGCCACATATGTGTACACATCACAAGCCCACGTCAACTGATGGTGGTGGGTTGTTTGTTCATCACCTCTTGGGAGTTAGATAACAGTTAGTTAGACAGCAGCACACTAGTTATCATAGGTTGACAGCCAGAATTAAATTGATAATCTGTTAATCCACAGACTGGTTGTCAAACAGAACTAGTAGTGGTGCCAGTTACGAAATGAATGGCCCAGCTAACTGTCAGCTCATTGTGCAAAAAAATGAATTTAAAAAAACCAAATGAAAAGCAGATAGTAAATTCAGACATTTAGAAGTCAATGAAGACATTTTCAGTCTGGTCAGTCAGATTTCAGGGTGTGACTGCGCCACCTTTGGCCTTCTGGATTCACACATAACTGAGGCGAGCTGTGCTCCTCTTTGTCCTTACAGGATGATTGGTGTGGTGTTTTGCAAGACCAGAAAAAAAAAACTAGATGTTTTTCTGAGCTTAACTTAATTTATTTATACTCAAAAACTGTTACTTCACACAACATATCACTGAAAACTTCCCATTCATCGAACCTTTCAGCTTTACAGGTAAACCTGCAAGGTCACATTTCAGTACAAGAATTGTCCTGCGTCCTTTTTTCCTCTCCATCCATCTAAACATCATGCTGAAGCGGTTCATCACGGAGATTTATGGCTGATTTTAAAAGGGACGCCCCCGCAAAAAGGGGGGTGGGGTGGAGTCAAGCTGCAGCCATCACCCTCTAAAACTAAAAGACACGATTTAAAGGGAGCATCTGCATCTCTGTGGTATTTTGATAGAAGCACGTTGCAGACTATTTTATTAAAACCCCAGGAAACTATGTCAACATTTGTAAAAGAACAATAATATGACTCCTGTTAAGAAATATTTGTTTTCATTATGGTGGCACCATTGTACCATATATAATCCTTGGAGGTTTTCAGAAGTTAGTTCTTGAAACCAGCTAACATCTTTTCAACAATCGACAGTACTTGTTCTTGCTTTTAGAGCATGTCCTTTCTGGTGCAGGAAAAAGACACCTTCAGATGCCACCAAGTGCTGATTAGACAAGATCCTAACTGTACACACCAACATCAGATTTTCTAACACGGTACCCTGTGACCAGGATCATGTTTCATGTTGTCCCAGTTTCTGCCTGTTTTTTTCATAGGCTGTATATTACTGGACAAACCCTCCGTGACATCACCCACAGGTTTCTACAGAGGGATTTTGAAGCCTCTTTTTCCCTGTGCTGCACCGCACCATGTTGCAAAAAAGCTCAACGACAAATCGGCTGGAGCTCACCCACCAGTTAGAGTTAGCTAATTTAGCGGGCTGATTTAGGTTATCGTAATCCAGGATGATGATGGGATGCGTTTCCATTAGTGGGGGTTCCAGGGTAGTTATTCAGTGCTGGACCGTTAACGGATGTCTCCATAACCAGGAACATCCATGCGAAAAAGGCTTTCAAGAACCTCGACAGTGGTCGAAAAGATCAATGTGTTAGGACAGGTACTCGACACGGGACTGATAAACTTCTGGATGGGGGGGGGTGGTGATGCCTGGTATGCTGACGGCCGAAGATGACATCGTTCATCCAGCTAATGTCCGTTTCGCAAACGAGACGTCTCTTCTTATTCAACAACACGATTATGAATTATACAAAGAGCAAACACAACATTCATCATTGGCGCCGCCAATATTTATCTCGTCATTTTAGATTGTTTTTCTTCTTTTATTTCTTTGTTTTTGACAAAGTCTACTTCTTTTCTTCTTTGGAAGTTGACAAACAGCAAAAGCAGTGCACTACCGCCACCTTGTAGTTTGGAATAGTAGTCGTCTGTCACTGTAAGTGGAGATGTGACGTCTGATAGGACAGATGGACTGGGATGGTTCAATTCCACCAAAAACCACAGCTAGTGGAAACATTTCTATTGATATCCTTTATATTCCTAAATACATGATATACCCCATTTGAGATGGGTTGCGACCCATGTTGTGAAACAAGTGGGTGACCAAACATCCACAGAAAATACTGATTTGGGCCACATGTGGGTCCCACACATCAATGACATCATAGTTGGTCAAAGAAAGCTGCAGATGTGGACCATTTCTGGGCCAAAGATCTCTGATATGTTTGGATCCAGATCTAGGGATAACCAGGGATCTCTCAGTTCACAGCTTCGTTTTAGTTGATGTCATTAATAAAAGATTAGGTAAAATAAGACCAAAAAGACTTAAAAGTAAGCAATGTTTTCAAGTTTTCAGCGCCCTCGTGAACAGCCAAGCTCAGCATCGTTTCTAAGTAACTGTCAGTTTCTTTTCTTTTCTTTAGTTTTGTCTTAACATTTAATCATAAAATTGAATGGAGATCTACTTTTCTGACCTTGATGAGTTGGGGTTTCAGGCATCCTGCAGTCAGTCTTCCACAAGGAAATAGTGACACCTGGTGGTTAACATGATCACTGCAATAAGTAGATCTTTGGCCATTAGCTTTCTCTGTAGGATCAGTCCAAAACAGTTAAATAGTTAATAGTGGGAGCGTATCAACAATGAGGTAAATTCCCTCCATTAGTGTTTGATTTTGTTGACAAACTCATTGTTATTTAGTAGATGAATTAATATCCATCTGCAATAAAATGCATTTGTGTATCAGCCTCAAAGATCAACAAAACAGTTGCAATTTAATGAAGACAAAAGGACTTAGCGTGAGGATTATGGGAGATAGCAAGAGACATAGGAAAACAACTGTAAGACAGTTCTGGAAGTCTTTAAAACATGTTGTTTGATATGTTTAACTGTTAATAAGCTGGCACAGAGAAGAGTCCCACGTATCAAATCTAAAGTTCTTGTCCTCCTGTTGAAGACCCGGAAGTAGACATAATTATGCATATATGCCAACTATTTTTAAACATATTAAATGTGTGCAAACTGTTCCCATACTAATGTTAACTATACAAAAGTAATATTAAGTAAAAATATAAACAAATTAATCCCATTATCCAAAACTCTCAGTGTGTGCACGTTCCACCAAAACTGTCTATTTCAGTTCTCAAACTCAAGCTTTTTAGCTCTTTTGGCATAGATATTTACAAAGAATTTTTTTTTTTTAACATAGCCCTTGTGACTGCTTTAAAAAAGAAGAAGAAAAGAAATCATCCATTATGTCACAAAATAAGCAGGTAATGAGTGTAAAATTTACCAAACACAGACGTCCTGCAGTCAGTTTGTAGAGATGTTCCTGCTCTAACATTCCAGCTTGGATTTGGACTCGAACATGTACAAATGGATCAGAGAAACTGTCACTCAAAATTAAGGATTATAAACTGATTTACTTAGATTCACAACAGCGAGAGACAGCTCTCACAAGACTTTTGGAAGTTCGCCAATTAGAGGAAAGTGGACTTTAAGAGACAGACGACTTAAAGAGGTATGGTTTAATTTTTCCTATTAGGTTTGTTTGTTTAACAACCTGGGGTGGATGTAACAGCGATACGCTGCAAAACATACGATTGTGCCTTGAGCTTATATTTTCAAGAAAAATGCTTGGTTTTCTTTTTTTTCTGACATTAGAAAAAAAAACTTTCTCTGAATTTTGTCAGTGGTTTACCAGCTGTGGGTACAGAAAAATGGCAATCTTAAAGAAATAATCTTCGCTTCATAATCCTCTCTGAGCTGATGTGGTGTGTTAATATACCAGAGCTGATAGGCTGAGATCAATGCACAACCAGGGGAAAGGCAAATACGCTGAGGAGTAGCTGTAAAAAAAAAAAAAATAATTTTACATTTACAAATATCAGTTACGACCATTTGATCAAAAGCTCAGAACAAAGCCAGCACATTCTAATCTGTACCTTAGTAGCCTTTAGTACCAAAGTCATGCAAACATGACATGGATGCAGGACCTGCGGCCGCTGCAGATCCTGCAGATCCTGCAGATCCTGCAGGATGATGCATTTCAAGCATGTTGTGTGTTTTTGTGATGACGTTCAAGGCAGCTTGGCACTGCAGTGCAGCTGATAACTGCATGTCTGCACACCACAGAACTATGCTGAAACGTTGTTCATCTGGATTCATCTCTTCTCATAATTTGCATCTTAGCATTTTATTAAGATGATTCTGAACTTCTAAAATGATTCTAAAAAATGTATGATTTTTTTAATTTTTTTTTTTTACTTTGCAGAGCCTCTTCTTAGCTCTGTCACTTCTGCTGGGTGGTTTTTGCTTGGATTTATTGACAAAATGAAAATGCATATTTTGACCTTTGAACAACTAACTTTCTGCAAATGTTTTTAATGATCTTTATAAATTTTGATTTGGCTTTGTACTAAAATTCTGAATAAGAAATAAAGTGAGTGTTGCTTCTTGCATCATCTTCTTTATTTTTTACACTTTATTCATTCATTTATTTATTTATTAACAAGAACACATGCAAACAACTAAGAATTATAATAACATTAGGCTAACAAGTAAATGGTCGTCATCTGTGTTCACAACGAGACCACAGATTACATCATTTAAAGAAGATGTCTACAACTGGAAACCACATATTGATCTGGCCAAAATGCCCCTGAATCTTGACATTGAAAACATCCGTCCATCCATTATCTATAGGTTATTTCCTGTGCAGGGTCACGGGGGTCTGCTGGAGCCTATCCCAGCTCTCTCCAGGTGAAAGGCAGGGGTCCACCCTGGACAGGTCTACACTGAAAACAGTTTTATTTAATTACAAAATTCACCACTGTAATCAAAGAATCCGAACCAAACCGCTTTTGAAGACCATTATACGCAACCTCTGTTGCTCTAAGGGTGTTTGGAAACTTTAAATGATTTGCTCTCAGACCGTGAATGGCTGTTTTTTTGAAGAAAAGACTTGAGAAAGTTTGGGGTTTGTGAAGGAAAGAGATGACAGCCTGGCAGGAGCTTTGCACAGAACTGAAGTTATGAAACATGCAGAAACATGCTCTGAAAAGTTTTACTAGGAAGTTGTGTTTCCATAAACTAATGTCATCCAAACTAACCCTGCAGAGGAGAGTTGGTTCTTTGTGTAAAAAGGGATGAAGGGTAGCTTTGATTTCTGATTTGAAAAGGGCACAGTTTTCATATCTCAATAAAACATATTTGTGATAAACATTTTCATAAGAAAACAAACTTCCTTTTCTATGCAACAAGTGCACTACTGACCAAGAACCCTTCTCTGTCCATTTATCACTGTTCTTAAGTGTGATAAAGCTATTGTTCCTCATTGGAGAGCAATGATGGATGAAGTCATGATTGTAGAGTCGTTTCCAGTACAGAAAGATCAGCTGGTGATGCTTTATTTGCTTGGTTGATGTGTCAGGCCTGAGCTGCATATTAAAAGTAAACAAACAAAACAAAACAAGTCTAGAAAACTCAGCACTACAAGCTATAATTCTGCAGGAAAGAAACTGTACTGCCACCTCATGTTTGGTTGGTGTAATTACAGAGTGACAAATAACAGGTACGTAGTTTACACGAAAGCATAAATCAAGCCTAAGTTGCTATTTAAAAGTCATTTTCAAAGCCCACATAGTGTACTGCAAGTACACGCCCACTGATTCTACAAGTATCTATTAGGCTGTTGAGTATGTGGTTTGCAAACAGTTGCAAAATCTGCAATTTGTGAAAAATAACCAGAAGCTCTGCTACTTATGGAAGAATTCCCGATACACAACTGACCACCCCACTTCACACACTTTATCCCATTATACAGTATGCAACCACAGTGGTCAGTGGTCACAGCTATGGAAAACAGCAGACAGCCCATGCTATTGTTTATACCCACTTTCCAAAACCAAAATTTATCACCACAAATTTACATGTGCGGTTCCTTTCTGCATGCTTATTATGGACAGTACCCAGTATGCTGTTAAAAACAGTCAAAGGTAAATAGTCTTGTAATACTGGCTCATCTCACTTGACTCATTTGTCTGTTGAGATACTCAAACACAGAGTTTTACCTTTTGATTATAGTTTTTTTTTCTGTAGTGGGCATTTATGCAAAGTACAAAGCCCTTCTCTGTGTGAATTTCTCCTCTGTGGGACGATAAAATGATGACGACACTGACAGAGAGACAGGAAGCAGAACTGGAGGTGGCAGAGCTGTAGATGTTAAGGACGTCTTTAGGAGCAACAAGGATGGACAGGATTGACAGTGACTGTATCAGAGAAGTAGAAAAGGTCAGATGTCTTGGAGTTGAGTAAGAGAGACTCGGTTGAGATGGTTCAGACACATAAATTCGGAGGGATGGTGAAATTATTGGTAGAAGGATGCTGGAAATGGTGTTGCTAGGCAGGCAAAAAAGGGAAAGGTCAAAGAGGAGACCTCAGAAGACAGGGTAAGATGGAAACAAATGACCCCTAAAGAGAAAAAAGATAAGAAAAAGAAGTACTAAAAAAGAAAAAAATACTACAAGCAAAGTGATTATACTGCATCTTTTCTATTCTTTCTGCATGGAGATGACAATCTGAGAGAGTCCAGTCCATTCATCAACCCAGACACTGACGAAGATCTCAATTATGAAGGCAAGAACATGGCCCTGTTTGAGGTAAGAAACGGATTTGATCTAGTAGATCAGGAACGCCTGAGATCCACAAAGAACCTAACATTGAAGATATAACTTTATTAGATGATTGCAGGTTTAGATGCCCAGAAATGAAACCAATAAAGAGATTAAAAGTATATATTTATATTGCACTTATACTGTATAATGCCTCAAACCTTTAGTTTACATTTGAAAGCAAACTTCATGCATTCATTTTTTTTCTTTATTTAGAAAGTAAGGAGGCTTCACTGTCCATATTTTGGTTCTGGTTATAAGTTTGGTTTTCGGCGAGCCTTGTAGCCATCATTTGTGTGTGTGTGTGTGTGTGTGTCTTCAGGAGGAAATGGACAGCACCCCTATGGTATCATCACTTCTCAACAAACTGGCCAACTACACCAACCTTACCCAGGGCGTTCGTGAGCATGAGGAGGCTGAAGATGAGTTCAGGAGAGTCACAGTGATGGTACGTTCCTCATGTATGAGACAGCTGAAGTTTTAAAAATGAAAGTACACATGTGGTGAGCATGCGGTTATCTTTAGGTAGGCTGGCTGCTTTTGATGGAACAAACCTGCAAACCAGTCATGAGGAACTTCCTCTGATGGCTTTTTGCTTGATGGCTGAAGTTGTGATTGGTGTAAGGGTGTAACACAGTCTTGAATAACCTACCTGGTGAGGCTTGCAAAAGAGCTAGCTCGTTATTTAGATAATTAGATCAGATTTTCATAGGTTGGGAACTACTCAATTATCAAAACTAGGTCCACAAGGGTTTCCCTTCATGTGGTGCTGGTTGCAGTCACATGTTTGTTCTCTTAATTAAACTTTGTGCATGTAATATGTTGTGATAGGAGACTACGTGAGTTAGCCGTCTCCAGCCTGCTGTCGTGTTGAACTGCTACAGTACTGGGATGTTAACTCTATGCCACAAAGTTCAGTGTTTTTGAAAAGCAACATACTCCATCGTATGTTCTCTATTTCTGAGACAACAGGAGCAAAGACATCTTCATAAAGATCCCGTGTTCTCACCACATCTCCCTGACCCACGTAATAGTTTCGTCAACTTCTGCGAACAGGAGAAAGTGCAGTTTTATTATCGTCTCTTGTTACGAGGAATAACAATGTTGCTGTTGCAAAAGGAGCCTAGAAAGTAATGTGCCTAAAAGTGTTTGCTAGCTCACAGGCAGGCTTTGCTTTCACATCATCACATTTAGTGCATCACAAACAGCGAGTCTCTGAGACCAATGTGGTTTACTGGTTCCCACAGAAGCCCCACTTGTCCATTGTTTGTTAAACTGGACTGAATTCTCAACCATTCATTCCATTTTAACAACAAAAACAATCAAAAGTTCAAACCCTGCAAGAATGAACCATAATTACTTTATTTTAATATTTGGCCCTGAGTGTCCACGCTCACACACGAGCGCTAAACTGCCCTCAGTTACTGACAACAGTGAATTTATGATTTATAACCACTGATTGAACAGATAATCTTAACCTCTGAGATTATCTCTCTATCTATGTATCTGTGGAGCTTGTAAATCCTGATAAAATCTGGAAACAACGCTTGTTAAATATATTCCTCATCTGCCCAACAACAGGATTGTTTACTTGATCAACTGAATTTAATATCTCCTATTTTGTTTTTTTTATGTCTTTCAGATAGTTGAACTTACTGTCAATTAGGACTGATAACAGAAAGCCTTTTTTTGATGTTTTTTTTATCAGCAAAATCATAGAAATAGTTTTAGATTTAAATGTTAGGTTCTTTGTGAGGGTTGTTACCTCCACGTTTCAAGGTCAGCTAATAAATAAATGCAGGTTATCACTCAACTGATCAGTGTAATTTCCAAAATATTATGCAGGTTTTCTTTTCTCTTTTTGGACATTTTCCCAATTTATTATTATTTTTTTCATCAGACTGCGTCGATATGTAATTCTGAAACTGTGTTTTAGGCCTTAAAGACGGGAGTCCTTGAGACACACAAAGTCTTCTAAATCCAAGAACCTGCTAAAATTAAAAGCAAAACTTGATAGGTGCATGGTGGGTGTAAAGACAAAACCACATTCCCTGCAAAAGCTGCAGACAGCAGGTGTTTAAATGAGTAAAATCTCCCATTACAACAGAACATGGACCCTTGCACACTTGGACTGCTGGTCTGCGTAGAAGCATTGATGATGTTTTCTTAAACCCGCCTCTGGAGTTATTGCTGAAAATCTGAGGCTTGAGACCAAAATGAAGTCTGACAATGCAGAGAGACTGAGACCCGAAAAGAAAGCCAGTATTCCATGAAAGAGAAGATGTGGAAATCCACAACAGGCGCTGTGCAGAATTTAGACGTACGACTGAGCGAAATGGAGAAA
>JBAMYA010045288.1:0-11829 GCA_037176975.1 Arrhamphus sclerolepis
TCAGGTCAGCAACCCCAAACAGTCTGAAACAGCCAGAAATGTAGAAAAACAGGACTGTGAGAGGCCACCCCAAGAAAGATGTAATCTTTACCTTTAAATCATTTGATAAAATCCTAACAGCCTATTTACGACAAGTCATCTCTAGGCGCTTAAGAAACCCAGAGCTTGACCCCTGCTTGACAAAACCATACTGAAAAAAACTGCGGCAGGTTGGGACAGGCGGGTGATGAGGAAAATATTTCCCAGCATACACTGGAGGAGTCAACAACGGAAAGCTGGTGGTCCTGTTCACCAGGCTAACGTTTGTTACTTTGGTTCGGTTACCAATGTTGCTAACATTAATGTTCATCAACATAGCCCTCGGTGTCGCTAACGTTAGTCACTGATGTCACTTTGCTAACTGATATTCTTGTAACTGTAACATGTATACATCCTTAAGAGAAGCCAGAGGAAATCCATCACTTCATAACATTGCGGGCAGTGAATGAGCAGCGGTTGTCATGGAAACCTGCCACTTCATCTGATGTATAGCAACTAGCAACAACTTCTGATGACGTATAACTATGAAGAAGGGGTGTCTCATTTCCTAGGGGAACGTAACCCTCAACACTTCCTTTCAAGGGGCAAAAGGTAGGGTTAGGGATCAGGGGTAGGGCTGAGGGGAGAAATGGGATTGGCCTAAAAATGTAAAAGAAATTGATTTTTTATATATATATATTCTGAAAGAACTGATGTTGATTAAAAACTTTACACAGTGAAATGAGTAAAAAGCTGAAAGGGTTATAGACAAACAGAAGCAGAGGGTTAACAGAGGGAATGTCAGACTGTCAGGTTTAAATCTTCAGACATACATGTGAATAAATAAGTAAGGAGACGAGCACAGACAAAGGTCGACATTTTCATACGCTTTGCAAAGGGAAAGAACAGCTTCAGAGATGCCAACGTCCCTCTCAAACCCTCTTCAACTGTCTTCTCCCTGCTCAGCTTTTTTTATTGAGAATACAGGGGCGTGACTTACAACTGCAAACAACAGACACATCAGTTTGACCTTGGGTGATACGCTTGGAGAGTTGAGAGAAGGAACAGAAAGGTAAGTTACAGACAAGCAGGGTAAAGTTCATGTCTTGTGTTTTATCTCATGAAATGGAATTTTATGGCATGGAAAGTTTAATTAGCTCCCAGAGGGAGTTCGATGTGAAGGGCGCCTTTATTGAAATAACACATGGTGAAGCAGATAGTAAATTGAACAAATGATAGTATACATAAAGTCATCCTCTAGATCATACTTATGATTATATACATGTGATTGTGCTCATGATTATACTTATAATCATGGTTGTGATTTTGGTTATACTTAGGATTTCCCTAACACAGACCATGTCAGAAAGAAGCCACAACAGCCTATCAGAACCTTTCCCAAGTTAGACTGTGGACAATCCTGCAGGTATGTGTGGTTTTCAAACTTCTACCACACATGTAGAATGTCTGAAAGAATTCAGCTGATAAACTTCTCCAAATGTAATGGAAGGATGGAATCATTCATTTTGTTACCAAAAAGTTTCAACTCTTGGAAAAATAAGAAAATTTCAAAGGCATAAAAGATCCAGAGCACACAGGGAGGCAACAGTGAAATTGAGGAGCTATCCGACTGCTCACATAGTTGCATATGTAATAATAAAATATAACAATCATCTTTTCATGTCTTCGGTGGGGCAAGAATTTATTTTTATGCAAGTATAACTTTAGAGGCTGTACAGAGAGTTCTCTGCGAGGCCACAGATGACATGCATACGATAGCAGGAAGGAGCAGCCTTTGCAAGGTCAGCTCAAACTGGTTCTGTCAGCCATCCAAGGCTCTCTTGAGGCCTCCAAGGACAGGAGGTTTTGCTACCTGCCACAGCCACGATAAACGGACAGCAAATGCTCTGTTAGTTGGAGCGCTCAAACAGAATCTGAAGAGTGTGTGGCATGATCTCCTTGTACAAGCTCGAATAAAACTTTGTCCTGTAAGAAGATTTCTCAGCCTGGGTTTGGATATATGTTTCCACATCAGTGTGTATTCTTAAATCTAAGGCTTCCAAGGATGTACAAACGTCCCAGATTTCTTCAAAATTCTGGAATCACTTATTCCTCAAACGTCAAGGAATGGCTACTCATAGACAAAAGGATATAACGAGCAAAATCTTCCAGCTGTTGAACACGATTGTCCAGAATTAGTCAAGTGGTTCAAAAGAAAACAGAAAAGGCTTAGACGTGGCACTGAAACTGAAATGTTACAACTTGAAATTACAAAAGATATCAAAACAGATAAATTTTTTCACTAATCGTCAGGAGTGGTCCTCGCCTGTTTGGTGCCCTGGGAAGACATCTCTATTCCACACTATCTTAAAATTACTTCATTACTTGATCATCCTAATTAATTTATGCAGTACGTTTATTAATCTTAACACACAACTAATAATACATTTTAATGAAAATACATCATTTTAAATGTAATTTCTGTCTTCAAAGTTTGTAAATATTAACTGTCATGTTACCAAAACTTTAAAATGTACAACAGTCCCTGTCAGTTTTGCACTATTTTTTTTATAATATTACTTAATTTTACTGCTGCGTGTGGCATTTCACAGCTAAAATGTTTACAGTTATGGTGTTTTAACTACTGAGCAACACAAACTGGGTGTACTGCTACTACTCCTTCTTCTTTTTAGTGTAAAACAGTAGAGGAAACAGAGGAAAAAAACGCTGTCTGGGTGGCGCATGTACTGCGGCCCACCGCTGTTACACTGGACTCACACGTATGTGCTGTGTGTGGCGGCTGCATCCCAAACACCAAGCCGTCTCGAGCTGGTGTTTTTGAATTTAGCAGTCGCTATATTGACTACATGTCGTGAATTCAGAAGAGTCAGCTGCTGTCTCCTTTCTTTCAGCTAACTGGTTACGTTTCCATAGAACATAGTGACAAGCAGTTAGCGGGTAAACACGACAAATAAGCCTCTTCCTGCATATTTCAGCAGTAGTTTGGTTGGTTTATCTGGTTGTGACGACACACTCAAGCCTGTACGTTGGCCGTGACACACAGCGCCTGGTGGCCGTTTTTCTTTTGCCGTTTTCCGCTTGTTTTTTATAAAGTTAATCTATTTTCAGACTTCCTATTTTCCTATTTGGAGTTAGCCTTTAGCATGAGTTCATAAAGACAGACAACTCAGTTTAGATCGAAAGAAATACAATAAATACTTACGTGAAATTTTAACTGAAGCAGTTCTCAGGCCACCATATGTCACCTTTTATTATACTGCCAAGTGGCATTCATTGTCAAATGCATATTCGAAGTAGCTGTTTTATGAATAGCATCATTAGTACTGCACATAGTGGAGGAAAAACATGTCGAGGCAAACCTTTGGAACCTACGTTATTTATACATTGCTGAAAATTCAAATAGTTGTTTTTTTTCTTTTTGTTATTTCACACAGTTTATCTATAACAGGGGTCCCAAACCCACGGCCCGCGGGCCGTTTGTGGTCCGCAGCGTGATATTTTGTGGTGCCCCCACTTTATAGCAAAGTTTAGTGTCAGTGCGGCTCGTGTTCGTTTCTCAAATGCACCGTTTTGCCGAGTTGTTGCACCGCTGATAACCACTGATCTAGTGTTGGCTGTCAGTAGCGGATAATTAAGAATAAAAAACAAACAAAGATAACATTTGCTCGTGTAGGCTTGTCTGAACTGCGGACTCCCATTTCATTTCGCCTGACTGGTTACTTTCCCACAGAACACAGTTACTCAGAGTTATCTGATCAACACAACTAATTCTCCTGTTCCTGGATAGTTCAGCAGCAGTTTTCAGGAGGATCAGGGTCACGCGGAGTGTTTGTGATCAAAATGCCTGATTATGTTGCGATTTTTGTACAAGAAAATGGAAAAGGACAAAAACAAGATGCTGCCTCCATTTTAACACAACATAACATAACATGAGTGCATATAAAATGTATGTTATGTGCAAGTTCTTATAACATTAAAAAGATGTAACTTAAAATTAACAAACTAAATTGTCTTGCAACTTCAATTTATATACAACTATCTCAGAATATTGTTAAAGACTAAACTTATTCTGCTTTTGCTGCAATTTCTAAAAACTAACTGAATAACTGTAATGTTGTTTAGGGTTTATTTTTGTGTGTAACAGAGGCTTTGTTAAGATAACCAAGAATATGTCTCTTCTTAACACAAAGATCCCATTTACATTTACACACACACACACACACACACACACACACACACACAATAAATTAATAAAATCACCAAAAATAATAGTTTGGTTGAACTTTCAGAGACAGAATAATTCTTACATGTGTTTAATTACTTACTTTACTTGATCAGTTCTGGCTACGTTTGGGGTTAAATACAACAATATAAAACTGAAAAGTCAGAAAATTCTAAACTGCTTAAATCTCCCTCAAGAATGAAAAAACAAACAAATGCCATTTTTTATGCATTTAAATCTATCAGAGGTAAATCCACAAACTCACATCTTGGGACTTGATGCAGCCCAGCCTCACCCAACCGCGACCTCCAGTGGCCCCTGGGTAAATTCAGTTTGAGACCCTTGATCTATAGCATCTATAACATGTAAAAATCTGGGTTTTTAAATTTTTTCTGTGATTTCACAGTTTAATGCATCTGTAACATTTAAAAATTAGTTTCATAATAGATTTTGAAAGTTTAATTCATCTTGAAAAAATTGGCAAAAATATTTTTTGAGGAATCTATTGACATGAAAAAAGAGGGAGAAAAAGGATCAGGTGGACTGTTATGAATAGACATTTAAGGGTTGATTAAATTTAAAAACATGGTTTAAGTAGTTTGCGAGCATCAGCCAAAAGAAATCCTGCATAAACACCCCTGTAGATGTTGCATTATGGCTCGCTGCCTTGATAGGTGGGGTGCATTTCTGATATTGTATTGTGACACATGTATTGTATCATGATACTATCGCATTGTGAAACATGTATCAGGATACGTATCGTATTGCAAGGTCCTAGTCAATACACACCCCTAATATACACATACACATGCACAGACCCTACATTGAACGTGTCGTTTTCACGCTAAAATGATAATTTCCCCTTTCGCTTTATGTAAATACAATGTTAGAGTCTCGAATTTTTGGCCCTTCTGGCTTGCCATACCCTCTGCACAGAACCACCACATTTTCACATGATAATGTAGAACGTCTTCATACGTAGATTTAAAAAGGTCACATAACTCTGATATCTCAGCTAAGCTTCTACCTTTTTGATATCTAGTCAAAGAAAGGGTTCAGAACATCAGCAGTAGACACAAAAGCCGAAACCGAGCACGTTCTGGAACTGAACACAAACCTTTAGACCAGCAGAGGAAGAGCCTGCTTTGGTCCTGATGCTGGACTTCCAAGAGTTCTGCTCCGAGTCCTGGTTCTGGTCCATGATGCTTTTCTCTGAATCCAGCAGCAGTGATTGCCGGACTCTCCACAAATCCAGGAAGAGTTTAGTAAAGTGCCCTGCGCAAGTGTATCTGTCTGCAGCCTGCAAGACAGAGGCGTGTCGTGAAGTAGGCGTGTCGGGTAGTGACGTCAACACCCGACACGCTCACTTCACGACACGCCCACCACACGACATGCTTGACACGCTTCTTAAAGGGAGCCCAAGTAGCTGCTGCACAAAATTCACTGTTTTTGTGCAATTTGCCTATATAATGAATGTATTTAAAAGTATACAAATATTGTTGTTGATGTTGTTAAAGTGGGAAAAGATTGTCTTCACGTTTTGTTGTTGTTATCATCATCATCATCATTATTATTATCATTATTATTATTACTAGTAGTAGTATTAGTATTATTAAAGTGGGGAAAGATATTTGGAATCTTCGTATGCTCTTCACTTTTGGGACCCTCTGATGTTCCTCAGGTCAAAATGACCTGGACATATTTGAGGCTTTAAAAATAATTCTAACATAAAATTTTAATTCATAAATCATGAACATATATTGTCTTTATCTCAATTTCTTTATTTACTATTATTTATTTATTCATCTCAATTTCAAATAATTGAGATAACATATACGCTTAATAAATACAATCAGTCTGTACTACAACACAATTAACAATGTACATGACGACACTAAACTTGAGGTTGTGTGAGGTGTGCAGGTGGGACAGCTGGAGCCTCACTGTGTCTAGACAAGCTGGGTCCTGGGCACATGTTGTTTCCTTTGGATGTGTGGTGTCACCAGTGCCTTGGCTAAGATCACAAGTGGCCACTGTAGCAGGCCAGCAGCTTGTCCAGGTTGTCGACCCCTCTGTTAACATTGTAGTCAAGTATGACCTCTGGTTTACTGTCCTCCCTGCTACGTATTGTTCCATCCCCGTGTGGAGTGCTCATGAGCACCACATTTCTTTTCTCCTTTTTTTGGTATGTAAGATAACAGGCCAGTGTTGGCCATAAACATGACATTGGTGGAATGAACAGGCCTATCCTTCACAGTTACAACCTCAGGTAGAAGCCCCATCCTATTAGTCCAGATTGTTCCAGGTAATGTCAGTTTTCTTTTGAGAAACTTCTGTCCCAGGTTGTACGAGGTAAAAGGCCACTGAGGCCTTGTGACATATCTAGCACCACTCGTGTATGGGGGTCAAACTGACCCGAAGATCATATGAAGGATCTAAATGTGTGGGATATAGCAGCCTGTGTGTTCAGAATTTTATTTGGTTTGTACATGTTTATCACAGAAAATAAGCTAAGGCCACTGAGTTTCAGGCAGAAAAAAATGAATAGCATGTAGAATTTTTATTCTTTCAAAAGATTTGAAATGGGTCAATTTGACCAGAATACCATACAAGGGTTAAGGCAGGATTTAATGAATATTTAAGTAGCAAATTATCCTACAAAAGCTGGCATTACTCCAGACTCAGAAAAATCTATTTTCCATTAATCAATATGGATAAATAGGGATTGAGGTGGAAAATTTTCTCGGATTCTGCCACGAAAAAACCCCCCACAGAACAAGAATTAATGAGCTAAATAATATATAATGTCAGCGCTTGTGAGAGCATGATGGGTAGATTTATTTGAAAAGGGGGGGCCTATGTTAGACTACTATGAATGTGAGACTAGAAAATTTAAAAAGTAAAAGAATGTGTGATGACAGTCATTTTATTCTTCCTTAATGGGGAATTCATTTGTGAACTCTGTATTTTGTTGCCTACTGAGGAGAGCAGTGTGATGAGCCTCTCTGCTCCTGTAACACCAGCATGGTCGTCAGCAGCACTGGCACAACCTGGGCTCTGGGAAGCTGTGGGCCTCTCTCTTACCTGCAACACCTCTTGGTCTTTGTTTGGAATTCCGATTCCTTTATTCCACCCTACGACACCACACACACTCTTAAACCCAAGCACTCACATCACTGATCATACAGACCACACTCACCATGAAAACTTTGTGTGCACCTCCCTCCTTTGCCTCGGCTGTTTTGTGACAAGCAGTCATTCATCACTACAGTTTTTGGTCTGTCAAATGTCTTTGTAGTGAAGAGAGAGATCTTATAACAATGTAATCTGGTACTTTATGTACATATGTTTTTTTTCATGTATTCATGTCACGTGAATGGCTGTGTGAAATCTAGAAACTGATAATATTCTATACAAACAATATATATAATGAATAGGAAAAAAACTACAAAACATTTCAAAGCTCCTCACATTTTTTTTTTTTTACAAACGGCTGAGAAATGCCTCAGAGGAGAGAGCTCTTTTCATCTTTTCCTTGAATTCTTTGAGCTTCACTGCTGCCTCCTCTGATAAGTGCCTCCCCAGTGTCTTCCCCATCATTTTCAATTCACTGTCGAAAAAGAACAAAGATTAAAGCTGTTGCAGTACACTGAAATATGTCTAGCATTAATTCTTTGCATAAGGCTCCAGGGGCACTGGTGGAATGAGAGGCAGAGGAGGCTCCAGGGGCACCAGTGGCTGTGGAAGTGCTGGCAGCTGCAGAAAGAGGAGAGACTGCAGGGAAGGAGGAGGCCTCAGTAATGATGCAGGACAAAGACAACCCAAGCATATTTAAACTGAGAATTGTGAAAAATTAAGGTGTATGTTGAAAATATAAAAAGTATCCAAACAAGGAATACCTGAAGTAGCCACATTGCTGCAGGTGTCAAGATGCTTGGTGAACAGCTCATGTCTGGTGACTGTGCGGCCACAGTAACAGCAATGATAGAGTGGCGTTCTCACACAGCCACCCAGGCATCTAAACATTTTATAACCTGCAAACACATAAAAATTTCATTTACAAACAATTTGTGCATCAAATTCTTATATATTTTCACCAAAACAACATCCATGCAGCCATTGGTATAAATTCATGACCTAATTAAGGAACACATTTACAACATTTTACAACTTTTAAACTAAAACATACCTCCATGACGTAAAGCTGCTCTTTCATGGGTCTGCATGTGCGAAATAAGATATGCATGGTCTCCATTTTTGGAACAGATAACACACACATAAAGCACTTGAGGTTTGTTTTCATTTATTACAATAGTAGGATGGAGCTGAAAGAAAACAACATAAATTTGTGCACACAAATTCAACGAACAAACTATGGTCAAATAATTGAACATGTTGATGTCACAAGGCTAAACTCTCAGGAGAAACCCATACATATTGCTTTCTCTACGTTGTACGTAAGTACGTGTTTGACTGTAAATATGAACAACAACTTTAACCAAACTAATAGTACATCACAAATGCTTTTGGACAAGCTGTCAAGTAACTGATATTGCCAGTTCATGTCACCGTCCAGCTCTGAATAATAATCAAAATTACCGGTATGATGCTATTAGTCATTTTAAGTAGCAGTACTGGACCGCACTGTTAGGAGTGTTTTTCTGTTGGCTACTTTACAACACTGACTGGCATTGGCTTAGATTCATCTACTTAGACCCCTTTTAAGTAGCATAGAACTATGTAACGTTATGTTACTTATCAAGCATGCAAATAACGTTAACCCTGTAAAACTTTCTTGAGTTTCCCCACCAACAGGCTTAGTCTCGTTCTGATTCTCGACACTTACATATATATATATGTGTGTGTGTTCTATATTATAATAAATACGCTGACACTTACTGTCTGCATACGGTCCTCCATTCTTCTTCTTCTTCTTCTCCTGCTTCGCTTTCTGTTTTATTTAGCTTTTGGCAGTCTCACGTGGTTTAGCGTGATTTCGTTTATAGTGACCGTGTCATGTAGTGACGTCACTACACGACACACCTACTACAGGACACGCCTCTCTCTTGCAGGCTGCAGACAGACCCGACTCGCCGACTGAGACTTTTACCTTTAAGAAAACCAGGAAGTCTGTTCTTTCCGTCGGTTATAAAGCTGCGTCATATCCGGCAGCTTTTCCGGCCGAAAATCGTAAAAATATAACTTTTCCTCACTTGTCCCGATTTTTCACTCTGTCTCTTTAAACTGCTTTTGCGCGAAATATATAAGACCTAATTTTTTATTATTATTATTACTGCAATATAGAGTCTAAGGAATCCAATGAGACCAAATATGGCGTGCTTTGATGACATCATACGTGTGTGAGAGGCTTTATAAGCAGTAGGGGCGGAAGTGAGGACGACGACGTCCGCGGGGGCCCCAAGAGGTTAAAGCAACACCACATTAGATTGTGCTCTTTAGCACCCTCTCTGGATGTGAAGCTCAATCATCTGTTACAACCATAAATACAATTTTTATCAAAACCAGTCACATCACCTCATTTCCTGGCTTCTATTACAAAATAAACTATGAACCAGTGAGCAATCAAAGAACTTTTTTGAGGAGGGTTTCAGGTTCCGTTGTGTTGCTTTACGATTATAACAATTTTGTCAGGCAAATATTTTTGAGGCAATGTCTTACAAAACTACATAAATGTTAGAAAATCACAGGTCTTTCCAGTGTTACTTGAAATTTTCATTTATAACGATGCACTTCAGGGAGTGCTGGTGGCAGCAAAGCTTTCACTGTTTGTCACAATAACTGCATATAGACTACTAAAGAAAAACAAAACTCCTACAACAGTGAAATGCAAAATACAAAAGTGAATAAAAATGAAGAGATTGGTCGGCAACAAAATAAAGTGTTAACAGTAGCCCTAAAGGAGACATGACATATTCTGCCCTTTATTCAAAAGTTGACTGTTTTGGAAAGTCAACAGCCCCTTTTTCAAACACATCTATCCCAGCAACTAGTTTTGGAGTCAAAGACTCCGCTCAACCCCAGTCCTCTTTTTGTTGGATGTGCAGCTTTTAAAATCAGGTTTACAGCCTTGTACTCCATACTTCGGAGGTAATGATTTATGGTTACATGAAGATAAATACAGTAAAGCTTGATTATTTTACTCTCATCTGGCCTTGTGATGTCACAGTATCCTGCAGAATAAGTCACTAAATGTTTTTTGTTTTGTTTTTTTTACACGTAGATGATCCCAAACAAAGTGAGGATATTTTGTTCCAGTGTTGTTGAATTTGCAGTCAAATGCAATTTCTTTAATAATTTCTCCCCTTTAACATAGAATTTTTGAAGAGAAAACCAAAAACGTAAATGAGCATAAACATCAGGATCAAAAAGGAGAAGGACATGACCTGTGTATGCCCCGTACTGAAATGCGTGCCAGAGGTGAGCCACAGGACTCTCCATGATCACAGTATGGCTGCAGTTCAAAGAGTTGCCTGTACCAAAAGCAAGTTGTGAACTGAGCGATATGGAGAATGTACAACACACATACAAGCTGATGACACGCAATGCACACACTGATTAAGGCCAGTCAACTTCCTGTTTTTCCCTGAGTGGTTGTGATGCTCTATCTTTTTTATCAGGGTGTAACGCAGAGAGGTTCAGAAAATAACTGTGGGGGGGACTGTGTGAGAGATACGCATTTTATGGACAAGCCCAAGGGTATGTTTTCAACAGGATAGAGGATGAATTCAAAGAAAGGTTTACCCAGAAAATAGCAATGAAATGATTTGTGGAACACAGCTACAGCAGAAATACACACAGACTGCCGAGTTCCAGGAAGTGGACCATTCATTTAACAAAGATAAAAATCTCAGACCACATTCAATATGAGAGACTGTCAATGTTTAACTCCATGGCTACATTCAACTCAAAGCATCACATGATCTATTGCAAGATCTCTGTGTGGGGGTGTGTGTGCGTGTGTGTGAGTGACACGGAGAGAAAGAGAGTGAGAAAGAGAGTTACAGTGATTTTAGGAGAATATTGTAGTAAGACAGAGGGTTAACTCAGAGTGGATCAGAGATAACAATTTTGCTCGCGGCCAATGCAAGTTTCAATAACGTCAAAGAAAAAGTTGTTTTGAAGCCCATAACAAAAATAACATGTTAACTCACTTACAATAAATAAATAAACTAACAATAAAATAAAATGTTGTCCACAGTCGTCTACAGCTACAATGCAGGATGATAACTAGTCTGAAAGTGGTAACTTGTGGCCACAAATAAGTCTAACAAACTCCAAGGTGCTTTCCGAGGTGTAAATGTCCCATCAACTAAAGCCAAGTTTGTCAATTAAAAACAAAACAATATAGATACCATTGCTCCACTCAAAACCTCTTAGTCCATTTCACCAAAGCCTGAAATAAAACTGCCAGAACCACATCCTAATTTGTATATTACCCAAACTGTATGTCGAGGAATACTTGCACAAATACTGTTTGTGCTGAAGTAAAATCTATCACCAATAAGAAGCCTTTTTCACAAAGTTTTCTGTACACACTGGAGATCCCC
>JBAMYA010045289.1:0-11829 GCA_037176975.1 Arrhamphus sclerolepis
GAGATAAACAACAGTTGTGTCTTTGGAGACACGGAAATGCTGTATTCCAATAAAAGAACATATTCCATCAGTATATATACATATATGTATATATATATATATATATATATATATATATATGTGTGTGTGTGTGTGTGTGTGTGTGTGTGCGTGTATGTGGATATGTATATATATATATACATATATATATATATGTATGCATATAGTCTATATGAACTGACTGAAGGAAGAAATGTGTTGCTCAAAAAAAGCATACTGGCTCAATGTATTAGTTGTTGTTTTCCATCCAGCATCTTCCTCTGCCTGTCTTGGACTGTCGCATTGAGTGTATGTGGGAGGGGGGGGGCAAGTTTTTCCGTTGCTCATCGCAGGTCTTAGCTCATAGTGCAGCTAAATGGGTGACTGTATATGTGCTACCCCAATTAAGGGTGCTAATGTGCGAGAGAATGTATGTTGAGAGAGTGTGAACGTGTTCTGTGTGTATGTGTCAGTGCTGAGAAATCATTTAGAGCCTTGTCTGTCTCTAAGGCTTCAGATTCTCTGAGTCACACCCATTCATCAATCATCACCTTGCCTAACACACAGAAACATAATTTTTACTGAACAAAACGTGATACTTTTTTTGTCTTTGCAGAGCACACATACTTCAATATCCAAAAAGGAAAAAAACAAGAAAAAAGGGGGAAAAAAGTACATGGGAGTAAACACCATTTCCAATTTTTCCTAGACTAAATTGTAGTCACCAGTAATAGCTGCAGAGTCTCCCTAAGAGGCTTTGTCATGGGAAATAAAACACAACGGAATAAAAATAAACTTCCTGCCTCCATGGGAAGTAGCTGTCGCCATGGCAAAACTAATTAAAAGAAAAAAGGCCATTAGGAAAAGAGGAAATGTTAACCTGGTTTGAAAGATGACATTTATTAACATGTACGGTATTCATGAGGTAATAAAAGGATACACACTTACATTAGTCGATGATTATTAGGCAGTTAACATTATCAGTGTGTCACTGTGTGGTGGTGACTGTTTCTGTTTTACTATGTGTACCTCGTTTATTTCACCAGAATATCATAGCTGAAGCTCGAAGACATGCAAGCTACTAAATCATAGCTGTCCTATTTTCTTAGCTTGTAATAAATAGCTTTAATATCATTAGCCTATGAAACCCCCAGTCCCTTCTCCCACCAGCAAGTAATCCTGCTGTGGGATTTAGTGCAAACAAAGACATTTAATGATGCATGTACATCTAAAAGAGACCACAAATGTTATCTGCATGTTCTTTTAGCAGAAAAAAAGTCGTACCAAGCAAGAACACATGACCATGCACTTAAAAATAATAATGCTGCCATCCCAAATGTGATCCCAGTGCATAATTGTTGCTGCCAAACAGTTAAACCTTGTCTCTGTGTATGTGTGGATAAGAGTGAGCAAGAATGTGTGTTGTGTGTATATATGTTGGTATGTGTACGAGACTGTGCATATGTCCAACCGTGCACACGTCCAGCCTCCACTTGGCCACTTGCCTTGTGACAGCTGCTTCCTTTGGCTGCCAGTTAAAAGCAAGACGACCAGCAAATCCACGGTGTTATTTTGCTTTCACTTAGGTACAGCTGTTACTGGCTGATTCGTTAACTGGCCTCCTGTTTAATGCATGTGATGGTTTGCTGAGCTAAAAGAACCAAGTTTCTGCTGTTCGATCGGTCTTTGCTCATTTTTCTTTTTAAAATATTTATCCGTTTGCCGTTGAGCCCTTCATGAAATATGTAGACTTCCTCTGCAGCAACATCTCATGACAACAGCTTTCTGAAATTCAACAGTGTTTTGCTTTTAATGTGTCTATGCAATTGTGTCTGATATCCATAGACAAATGTGGTCTAAGCAGTTCAAAGATGGAAAGTCATAAGGTTAAATGAATTGTCAATGAATGCACAGTGACTGCTGACATGTATTTACTCTCCAGTCATACCCTCTCTCTGTGTGAGATGAGTTATCTAAAGGGAATGGACCTTCTGTTATGCAGCCAAGTGAATTTATATCAGATTTTTATTATATTACATGTATTTAAAAAAGAAAAATACATGTATTATATTGAGTTTTTTTTAATTTTTTTCCACAAAGACACAAGTGTTTTGAGGCTTTTGGTCCCATTATGGCGAAGATGTAAATATACTTTCTGCATACAGGGCATGTGGAAAGTATTCACAGCGCTTCACGTTGTCCACATTTTGTTATCTTACAGTGTTATTCCAAAATGAATTAGATTAATTATTTTACTCAAAACGCTACACACAATACAATTTGATGACAATGTGAAAAAAAATGTTTATTTTTGAGATTTTGCAAATGTTTTTAAAAAACAACTAAGAAATCACATGTACATAAGCATTCACAACCTTTGTTGTGACCTTTATTTTGTTGATGCACCTTTGTCAACAAGTACAGCCTCAAGTCTTGTTGAATATAATATCAGACATTCTTCTTCCTTGGCCATTTTTAAATCATCTCTTAAGACCCACCTTTTCTGCTAGACTTTTAATCCAGCTTGAGATGTTGATTTTGACTTGTAATTTTTGATTTCTTTTAATTACTTTTATTTTTTATTTATCATCTTAGTCTATTCATTTTATTCTTAATTTCTATTATTGCGGTTTTTATTGTTTGTTTTTGAATCTGTGTTTTTGTTGTGCAAGTGAATTTTATGTTCAGCACTTTGGTCAGTGGTTGCTGTTCTTAAAGTGCTTTATAAATAAAGTTGGCTTGGCTTGAATATGATGCCACAAGCTTGGCACATCTGTCTTTGGGACGTTTCTCCCATTCCTCTTTGCAGAACTTCTCAAACTCCATCAGGTTGGATGGGAAGTGTCGGTGCAGATCTATTTTCAGATCTCTCCAGAGATGTTCAATCAGATTCAAGTCTGGGCTCTGGCTGGGCCACTCAAGGACATTCAGAATTGTCCTGAAGCCACTCCTTTGATATCTTGGCTGTATGTTTGGGGTCACTGACCTGCTGAGAGATGACCAGTTGCCCCAGTCTGAGGTCAAGAGTGCTCTGGAGCAGGTTTTCATCCAGGATGTCTCTGTACATTGCTGCATTCAGCTCTTCCCTTTATCCTGACTGGACTCTCAGTTCCTGCCTCTGAGAAACATCCCCACAGCATGATGCTGCCACCACCATGCGTCATTGTTGGGATGGTATCGGCCATGGGATAAGCGGTGCCTGGTTTCCTCCTAACATGATGCCTGGTATTCATGCCAAAAAGTTTAATCTTTGTCTCATGAGACCAGAGAATTTCATTTCTCATGGTCTGAGAGTCCTTCAGGTGCCTGCTAGCAAACTCCAGGTGGGCTGCCATGTGCCTTTTACTAAGGAGTGGCTTGTGTTTGGCCATTCTACCATACAGGCCTGATTGGTGGATTGCTGCAGAGATGGTTGTTCTTCTAGATTGTTCTTCTCTCTCCACAGAGGAACACTGGAGCTTTGACAGAGTGACCATTGTTTAGTTGATCACCTCAAAGACTAAGGCCCTTCTCCTCCAATCACTCAGTTTAGATGGCTGGCCAGCTCTAGGAAAAGTTCTGGTGGTTCCAAACTTCTTCCATCTATGGATGATGGAAGCCACTGTGCTCACTGGCTCCTTTAAAACAACAGAAATATTTGTGTTCCCCCTGTCCATGACGTCTACAGACAATTCCTTTGACTGGAAAGTGGCTCAGTTGGTAGTGTTGGGCCATGAACCTGAATGTTGGTGGTTCAAGCCCTAGTTCCTCCTGTGCCAACTGAAGTGTCCTTGGGTAAGACACTGAATTCCCAGTTGCTCCTGGTTGTCTGGCCAGCGCTGTCGTATATCAGCTCTGCCAACAACCGGTGTATGAATGTGTGTGGGAATGGGTGAAGGTCCACAGTGTAAAGTGCTTTGGTGCTGCAGAAATACAGTTGGAAACTATTTAAGCCAAGCCACTTCATACTTGGTTTGTGCTCTGACATGCACTGTCAACTGTGGGACCTCATACAGGTGTGTGCTTTCCAAATCATGTTTAATCAACTGAATTTACCACAGCTGGACTCCAATTAAGCTGTAGAAATATCTCAAGGATGATCAGTGGAAGCAGGATGCACCTGAGCTTAATTTTATAGCTTCATGGCAAAGGCTGCATGTACATGTGATTTCTTAGTTTTTAGTTGTTTTTTTGTTTTTGTTTCTTCTTTTTTTTAAATACATTTGCAAAAATCTCAAAAGCACAACTTTTTTCATGTTTTCAGTATGGAGTTTTGGGGAAAAAATGAATTTAATCCATTTTGGAATAAGATGACAAAATGTGAAGCGTTGTGAATACTCATTATCTTTTGCACATATAAATATATTCCTTATATCCCAATGCGTCTTTCCTTGTGTTTCAGATCTCCGCTGGGTTGCCATGACGAGCGAGGAGTGTCCTGTGCCGCTGAGGAGCATTTCCTCAGCAGGGCCAGGGCAAAGTGAGGAATACAGCTCGGCTCAGGCTGATGACATCATTGAGGAAGTGGGTCCAGGTGATGATGTCAGCACCGTCAGTGACCTAAGCACTCTCGTGGTGCCCTTCCCCGAGCTTGCACCTGTTGTCTTCTTCTGCCTGAAGCAGACCACCTGTCCTCGTAACTGGTGCATCCGAATGGTCTCCAGCCCATATCCTTTTACTCACTGACACAGTGGCCCATTTAACCCTAAACATACCCCTGCATATTCCATAATCATTCCCTAGCAGTAAGTAGCACTCACAGATTACCTGTGCAGTATGTTAATTTATACCCTCTTTAAATCACTTCTCTCATGCTACACCTCCTCAGTCCATTTGTATGCACTTTTCATTTGAAAGTGACTCCCTCTCTCTCCTCTCTCTCTTTTTTCTTTGAAATCTCCTTGACTAACGTTAATGCTTCTCGCCCTTCTACTGTGTATCTGCTCCTTGCTTTTGTTGCACCTTTTTTCTTATGATCTATCACACACTTATATAGTTTTTAAATTTCTTTATGTTAATTTTGTCTGGCAATTTTGAATTCCTTTGATATATTTTCACTCATCTTGACCTTGATCCCCACTTCACACCCCATCATCTCTCACTGCTTTATCTCGTGGTTTTGCAACCACATTACAGCAGTCAGCACAGGATCTTCTCAAAGTAAGTGTGTTTGACATCTTAAAGAAGTCCAACTGCAGCAATCAGCGCCGTGCTGCTTGGACAATGCTGTGCACGTTTTATGTCCATGAAATTGTATGTGTGTGTTCTTGTGTGTGGGCTTTAAGCTTGTGCACAGAACAGATAATTGTCTGTTTGCTGAAATTGTTAAGAGTACCATTTGGACTAAGGATGATCCTTTACCCCGAAGTGACAGGCAAAAACACTCTGAGCTTTTTGTTACACTGCAGAGGCGATCTGTATTTGTGAGATGATGTACTGGTCATTTGGTCAGTGAAATTTACCATGAAATTACTAAAATCCAAAACCTGCTGACATAAAATGGCAATGTCTATGAACGTGATATGCTTTTCCAAGACTGTCTTCTGTTTGTGAGCCTCTCCACATGTAGTTTTCTCCTCAGCAAGTGAACTGTTGCCAAATTGGGTGCTGAAATGATAGACTTTGTGAGTGCTGAATATACTACTTCTATACTTTGTAGGAAAACCCCAAATTAGAACACACCTTAAATCAATTTGAACCGAAAACCCACAATATCTACAATATGGATCTAACTGTGTGAGAGAAAAGCACTCCAACAACATATTAGAAAATATTGGTGATGTGTTTGTGTTGCACACAACAAATGAATGACCACAAACTAACTGAAAAAGACAGCAACTGTAGGCAAACAGAGAAACGAAACTGGACAGAGGTTTCAGAAGGGGTTTTACACTCTCAGTTTGACCCCACATCACAGTGAAAACCATGCCTATGCATACAAAACGCACTCTGCATCAAGTCATATTTAACATCATTACTGTCCCTACTCGCATCAAGCCAGTTGCTCGTGGGTCAGTCGACAGCATGTTAGCATGTTAAACACCACACTGAAACGGGTGTGTTTGCTTCTTTATCTATGTGTTTATGCAAGAGAACATTATCAGTGTATGAATGGTGAAAGGGACTGAAAGGTGTTTGAAGGAAAGTTCTTAGCTGCAGGGATTTTTATCTATTAATTCATTTTTGGAGGGGAAATTGAGGTTGTCAGGAGTGCTAAAGAGTTTTTAGTGTCTTATTTGCAGTTTTTTTACGTGCACTTGGTGCACTCGAACAATATTGTCTACTGAACTGCAGCAGACAGTTTGCATAATATGCATAATGCAAGTGCTTATATATTAATTGGGAGCCACTTTGTTTTTTTTTGTTTTTTTCATATTTAGATTATAAAACCATGCTACTGAGATGTGATTACAAGATATGCCTCATTTCACCATCATCAAACAGTGTTTTGCTTATGATCACTGCACTGTATCTGAGGTAATTTTTGTCTACATGCAAGTGGATTGGTTGTTTCACTCTCTCTGAAGATCAATAATGATTCTGTCCACCACTCAGTAGCTGAAAGAGGCCTTCACCAACTCTCTCTCTCTCACACACACACACACACGCACACACACACACAAACAAAACCTTGCTCTCCTACGCTTCCCTGCAGCACAGAGCCTGGAGCACCTCTCCATATTGCACCCTACTCACATCCTCTCCTTCTCTCTATTCTAAAAGCAGAGATAATGCCAATTTTCTCAATGTTTTCAAACTTTAATGAATCTCACACTATTCACAGCTGCTTACAAACCAGATTAATGTCCCATTAAAATCCATCGGTGTTGACACACTTTTTTGTGCACTATGCATTTTCATGCATGAGGCTTTTTTTTTTTTTTTTTCAAGGCGTAGTCCAGAGGGTAGAAAACAACTTTTTTTTCTTGCTAATTCAGGTGCATTATCATTATTATTGTTAAATTTATTTCAATTTCAGAGTGAAAAATTAGGAGGTTCCTTGAGGTTTTTAAGTCAACATCAACCTTTAACACCTTGTTTAGAGCGTTCAGCCGTTCACAGTCACTATGAGGATAAACAAGGTACAGTGAAGTTTGTTGCCTTGTAAATGTTCCTTCAACATAACGTCACAATCCGCTCAATGTGACACAACTCCTGTTTTCGGACATAAACTGGGGCCACTCTGTGTGTCTTCTACTCTGGTTGTCGCAATTGTACACAGTTGTCTCAGTGTTCCACTGTGATGGACTAGCAACCCGTTCGGGTTGTACCACACTCCACTTCACAGCCTCTGAGAAAAGCAAGTCTTGACCACTGAGCAGGATAATACTATGGCTGTGACGGATTACGGATCATCCATTGTCTGCCCAGATGATTTATCAATCCGTAGCACGTAACTTGACCCGCAGACAATCTTTTTTTTTCTTCTCTTTTCACAAAAAAATAAGAAGAAAAAAAGGTTGGCACAGTAGTGTGGATTGCAAATGTTTTAGATGGTGAGTTTTGGTGGCAAACATGAGAAGCAGGAGGAACTTGAAAAGCCTCTGACATCTTTTAAGTCGCCAGTATGGGAAATATTTCCCCAGCTGTGGCGTAAACCATAGAAGCCAGTTTTTGGTTGACCTTAGAAGCAAAATTCACCTGGTTAATTAGACATAGAATGGTTGATTAGGGTATTTATCCTTTTTCTGTGACTTGATATATAGACAACAACATTTTGGTTTTGTCTGTAATGCCTCAGAAGTTTCCTAAAAACCTCTCTCAGAAAGTTATGTTAGATGGAGAATTTTAATTGTGTAAATGTTGGTGTCCTTTTGGGCTTAATTGGCAACTTTAATACGAAATGCAAGCGCTTGACGCTGATTGGCTGCCTTTCTAACATGAGATAGATTTTTTACGTCATTTGTATCCGTTGTTAAGATTGGCCCAATCTCTGGCGAGGAATTTCAAAGAAACAAAGATATTCAGAATGTTTAGGATTTTTCGTATGGTTTTGAATGTGGGTAGACTATCGCTATTTAACAGAGACAAGATAAAAATGGATTTTGATTCTGTGTCTCCTTCAAAAGGTAATTTAAGGGTAATCTGTGTGGTGGACAGAATGAGCTTGTGTAGAGTCAGTGAGAAATGTAATGGGAAGGAAAATTTGAATTTAATACCCAGATTTTCCAAGGGAATATCAAAATACCTTAGAAAAGTTGAACAGAAAGAGGATGACTCCTACAGCAGACAGTTCCCGCAGCTGAATGTTGTAATGGATTTGGACTTCATTAGCTGCAAGCTGGAGGTTTTTGTCGTGGTCCTCACAGCCCCCACCCCAAACTATATCAATTTTCTGGTAAGAACATGCTGCATAAGGATATATGCTTGTATAAAGGTTGTTGCTTAGTTCTGACCACGCGAGGTGAATTTAAAAAAGATCTTAAAATTCCCAGTGTACGGTGAATTACATCATGGTGACATGTCAGCGTGCTGGGTGGTCTCATAGTTAAGGGGGGAAAATTACCACTCATCAAGGATTTATTTCACCAGTCAAGCGAACAACAAGATGATCCAGTCATAATCCATTTTGCATCAGGAATCAATTATCTTCTTCTTGAGTAGCCTTACCTGTCAGGTTACTTGTGCGAGGAACAAAGAATGATCACAGATTCTGTTCTGCCTTTTGTGTCATGCCTGTAATTGCAATGATGTTTTTGAAGGTAAAAAGTCTTCCATTAGATTTAGACATTGCAGGATAGTATTTGAAAATACTCAATAATTTCTCTCACCTATCACGCATTGCCTGTTAGGATTATTTTATTAACAACTGAATTGTTGGGATCATTGTTAAATACTACTAACAAAGTGAAAATACAGAATTATTAGTGCGCCGCACTGCAGAAAAAGAAAACAGCAGGATGTGTGCATGAGTTGTAGAGAAGTGGAGTACTAATTACCTGTCTGGACATCATTAACAACTGTATAAACATTATTTTTTTCTAAAATTAGTATTCTCTAGACATCTTAACTCTTAACACAGCCCTTTTCTCATTTCTTCACTCCATTTTTTGAGGTTTATTTTTTTCTCTTTTTACACTAAATAGTGTGCTGCCAGTAAACTCTATCTCTTCGTCTTTATGGTTTGATTGGCTCTTGTTGTGTTCAGGCAGAGTGACCGGTGTCTGTGGCCCATGATCCTCTCTGGCCTTGACAGCTTATTATCGCCATGGTGACGGATGGCCAAGGCGTTGCCGTGCCTTTCCTCTAACTACTGCAGAGGGTGGATCTCACACCTGGGACACATCAACTACCCTCACTCACCTTTTTTTTTTTTTTTTTTGTACTGCGGTTTTCGTTTTTCCTTTTCTTTCTCTGAACTTCTGTGTTCTGTTCTTGTGCAGTCTGTTGATCAGGCTGCTGCTTGACCACATGGCAGATTAGCAGTGGCTTCTTTTGAAATTAAATTTGTTGTGAGTCATTCTACTTTATGGAGGCATATTTGTTTGATATTGAATAGCTGTTGCACTTGTTTTTCAGGATGTTTTATTAAGAGCATCAAAGGTGTGTCTTTAATTCTGAGCAAGACTCCAGCTGTCTTTAATCTTACGCTTGTTTTCCTTTACATTTTCTGACATTTATTCTCATTCGCATTTGATTTTATGCTCTGCCAGTAAGCTCTTTTCTTCTCAGCTGCATCCCCCGTCACATAAGATGTTGTCTCTGCAGTTTTCCATTTATGCCCTCATCTTTTGCAATAACCCAAGTGTTCCACTTATTTTAATGAGTCTGTGCTTCAAGCAGAATATGAACTGTTGTCCTTCTACCTCAGGGAATATCTTCTTTTTAAAAAGAGGTGCAAACATTAATGAGACAAACCTCTCTTAAAATAAATACAACTCATTAGAATACTAAAGCTTATGCTTCCAAAATAAGTCCCAGTGCTAATGTTAATACTTGTACGAATACTAATTCGTTCCCGACTCTCGCATCACTCTTCTGCACTTCTTCTTCCCCAGTTTTCTCGCTCCTCTCCCTCAGGCCTTGCACAAACTCCATTAGTTCTCTGCAGTATGAGAGACATGAGAGAGAAACAGCGGAGAAGAGATGAAGGGCTTAAAATGACTGTAATGATAAGTAAAGTACCAAGCCTCAGTGCATACCCTCTCCGTGTGACATCCCTCATATGAAGTGCTCTTCCATGGTAGTCAGCTTGAGCTAAACATGTAGTTTCACATGGTGGTATCTTGAAATTAATACATGTGTGTGTGTGTGTGTGTGTTTCATTCCACAGTCACTGAAGGGCCCACAGATTATTTAAAGAGAAGCCAAGATGGTGTTTTTTTTTTTTAATGCCCATATTTATGGCTTGAGATCTTTCAAAGAGCAGATGTGTGTGTGTATGTTTGTGTATGTCGTGTAAATAAATTGTAAATAGTCCTAAAGAAGCACTTCCATCTTAAATGTACATAAACATCCGATGTCTACTGATGGTGACTGGTGTTACGCTGTAGTCTGAATGTTGAGTGTGTGTGAGAGAGAGAGAGAAAATGGGTGCATATGTTTGTTTTTTCTTCCATCCACTCAAATTAGAATTGTAAATTATGGTAGAAATTATTTTTATACGATTTCAATAAATATTTTTTTAACTACGATGCTGAACTTTTGTTGTTTCTCTTGTTGAACTGTAGCAGTTGTGATGCTTTTATTTTTAACGCCTGTGGGGGAGTTTACCAGGTGAGACGGCTACACGGCTTCCTGTTTGACGCTTGAGTTGAAAAGCAGCTGATAAAAAGATAAAGGGGCTGCTGAAGGAAAGGTGGGTTGTTTGTGTGGTGGCAAGATTAAGAAGACACAAGCTCGAAACTTGGAGCATCCAGAGATCAATCGATGCCACAAACTCAGAGCTGCTCAGCACCGGCTTCATCATCCACAAGTGAATTATTCAGAAGATTAAAATAAATTTCCCAGTCAGCCCTGTAATTCTGGTGAGTACAGATCAATCAGCAGAGTCCTGTTGCAGTTCCTGCTCTGACCACTAGGTGTTGGCTCTAAAACAGCAGCTCCCCTTTGATGTCCATGTTAAAAGGTCCAACTTTGTCGCAGAATTAAACATATTTACAGTCTTTTTGTCATCTGTGGTTATATATTACATCCATGACGACTGTACAAGATAAATTTAAATCAAACAATGAAGCTATCCAATCAGGTGCCAGGACGTGCTTCACTGACAGCTAGCCATTGGCAGAAAGAAAAACGTTTCTCTCATAAAATAGTGACTTTGTCACAAAAAACTGCAATTGTATTTCTCAAAAAGTTATGACTTATTGGTAAACTAAGACAATAAATAAATCTTCTGAAAAAAAACAACACTTTTTTCAGAAAATTGCAACTCTTTCCATATATATATGTCAAACCTTTTCTTGTAAAGCTGACCTTTTTCCACTAAAATGAAGAATTTTAATGTAAGAAAATTGTGTTTTGTTTTTGTTTTTTTCGTGAAAACTAAAATTTTCTCTTTTGGAAAAAATGAGGAATTCTTTCTCACCAAATCCTGAGTGTCATGAATAAAAAGCAAAAACAAATTTCTTTCTCGTAAAGGTTTGACTTCCTCAGAAAATCTGCTCCACTTTTTAGTAAAAAAAAAAAAAAAGAAAATTCCTAATGGAAACGTTTTCCTTGAAAACTAAAACCACTTAAAATTCTTATTCCAATAACGTGTGGGTGACATCACTGAGGTTTTTGAAGGTTGTTTTTTTTTTTTTTTTTTTTTCTTGTCTTCAGTTTGGGCGTGGAGCAGCGCCACCTTTGTTGTTTTTGGTGAATATGTGCAATGCACCTGATCGTTACTTC